>JAHWFP010122815.1:1798-29856 GCA_023313725.1 Lithobius niger | reverse complement strand
TGTTAAATCCAAATGCAGAAGTGTTAAAGCAAAGTACAAAAGTGTTAGCATGAGTTAGTTTTAGTATGGTCACAGGTTGAAACGAAAACGTTTTTAGCCATTTATCGACAAAAAACGGCTGTTTTATTGGAGCATGTCCTAATTCAAAATAAATCTTTATAACTAAGTTCATACGTTTGTTTGTTTGTGTGTCCTCAGCGGGAATCTCGATAATCCTTCTTCTATTGAAATCCGTAGTGGCAAAAGTTAATAAAACCAGACACACAAACAAACAAAACTATGATGAGTAAGTTTGTGTGTCTGGTTTTATTAACTTTTGGTAGTAGGAATCTCGATTATCTTTACTGTATGGAAGTCCGTAGTGGAATCTCGGAGGCTTGGGCGACTGGGCGGTCGACGACTGCTAACGATGATGTTTAATTTCTTAAGGACCTTCAACAATAATTGCCGGATGTGGTGACGTCACTATATTTTCATGCAAACGGGATATCACAACAATGCTCTATAAAACCAGCCAGTGGGCAGAATGTGTGTGTGGTAGGGGGGGTGGGGGAATTGCCCTTATAATAAAAAAAAAAGCTAAAGATTCTTTGTAGCCGATTCATTAATATTTATAACGGCATTGCTACGTTTTACCATTAGCTTACCGATCTGTCAGTTCATAAAATTATGATTTTCTGCCGTCTGCTTCCTCAGCCACCAGCCACGATCCGATGCGCCGCATACGCAAATAACTTGTTTTACACTGACTTTATGGATCTCAAGCGTCATCCAGATCGCGGTTTTTTTTTTTTTGGCTGGCCAGGTTTCGGTTGCCCGGACAAGTTTTTGCTTGCGGGTTTCTGGTGTTAAATAATTACTCACAGCAAGCGCGACAGCGCGAGCGAGGCACGTAATTTAGAAAAATACGAAAAATTGAAAATCTTTATTTTCTTGGGATCTAGAGGGTCCGTGTAAAAAAACGTTACACGCCCGCCACACCAACCCAAAGCATCTGTTTGTTGGGTGCTGCCATCTCTTGACATCAAACGGCACGACACACGCGCTAATCACAACTACACACTGACGAAGTTTTCAAAGTATCTACATCGCTAAAGAAGTGTGATGTGCGTGTGTGTTTGTACGTCTACCCCTCTGGAACCAAGTATACCTGCAAAGATGGGGGTACGACCAAACGAAAGATAATTAAATTTCGCTTCGGATAGGGCTATTTTCAGCGCTGTAGCTTGAGTTTGTGACCTTCAAATAAGCAAAAAACCCTGAAAAAAATAATGTCAAAATTGTTTTTAACCCTCATGGTGTTTGTTCATGATGTCATAGTCTGTTCGTGCCAAGTGACAAACAAACCGTCTTGAAGATATCAGTTATGTACTGAGATGATCTGGAAAAGGAGGTACGCACTTAATAACCTAAAAGGACGACTTATTTTGCAGCACACCACATACAGATCTTAAAATTGGTGTTGTATTGCATGGAAAAATCAAAACCATTGACC
Source organism: Lithobius niger (assembly GCA_023313725.1). Lineage (NCBI taxonomy): Eukaryota > Metazoa > Arthropoda > Chilopoda > Lithobiomorpha > Lithobiidae > Lithobius > Lithobius niger. The sequence goes on along the minus strand of JAHWFP010122815.1, from coordinate 28,361 downwards.
TGGTTTTAAAAGGGTGTCAAACATTCGTGTCTCTGAAGCACGAAGGTGCGTGGATTGAGCGAACAAAGCGAGCGATTTCCACGCAAACTAAACCTTTCCAATGTGTGTTTCGCTTTACTCTATCAATCTTTCATCTGTCACCTTCGTTAGGGATTACTTCTGGAGGAGAAGAGGTACAAACGTGCAGACAAACGCATCGTATGGTTTGAATGATGTAGGTTAAAATGCAGACGTGCTGAGGAATGTGATGAACGAACTTTGAGAAACAATTGCAATTAGTTTGCGTCGAAGTAATCAGTACATCGATATTGTGATGCTCTTGGAATCAAAGAAATTACATGAAGCATGGATCGACGCCAATGGAGTGAGAGAAGCGAACGATATGGCTAGTGTAACCTTATGGCACTACTTATCAAACCTGCCGCTTTGATCCCTGGCCTATACCCCCGTAGGAATTTTTGATTGGACGGATGAAACCTGTTACATGGGTCAGGTACATTATAGTAGATTTAAAATAACAGAGGTAGACATCTGAGAAAATTCATCCGAATTTTCCAGCCCAATTTTCCAATATGGCCATTTTTTCGATGAAATTAAATACACCTTTATGCTTTCACCTGTGCTATCGGATTCCAAAAGTGTTACATCGGCTTCTGGATGATTAAAACATGTTTTTAATCAAGCCACCTGCACAATGATGCTAAATTTATGTAAATATGTCAGCCGAAAGTGGTTAAAAAAAATACGGTGTATGCAAATTAATACAAAATCGTACAGTACTACTTAGTATAAAACACTTACAGAGGTTAGCAGTACGTTCTTTTCGAAACAATTAAACAATATGGAAAAAATAGATCCCCACACTTGGCCGAATCGAAGGAACTGATTGGGAGCATGCAGGTTGCGTTGAATGTATGACTTCATGTTGTTACTGGGTGCTTGTCCACTACAGTGGTTGCAGCTCAACTGGTTGAAGCTGGCGAACTGTTAGCCGATATCAGGGCATGGGACTTTCCGACGTCTGTCTGTCTTCAAGCATTTACCACTGGACCCTCTGACCCCCTTGGCCGGAATTTGTTTGCCTACATTGGTCTTCCCCAGAGTACGCGAGAGTGCATCGGGGCCCAAGGTCTAGGTGCCACTTTGCTCCTGGGTCTTTGTACTGCACGTTTCTCCACCCCTGCTTTTGTGAAGCCACCTTGTCTACACCATGGAATGCGTAGTTGGAGTGTAGACATCTTTTGTGACGCCTCTTTTCAGCAAATAACTTGGGAGGGTAGTGCAAAAGTCTTCATTCTGGATACAGTTTCTTCCTCTCTAGCCTCCCTTCAGCTTTATTGGGTGAGCTGGTTATGCTGTTGCTGTTGATGTGAGCCTGGATCTCCGGCTCCCGCGGTTTTCTGTTTCTACCAATTCTGCTTCAGGCCTGGACTTCATTAAACATTCCCTTTGAGCCTTAGAGGTTAGCCCACCCAATAGTTTTGGAGGTCAGATGGAAACTCTTTGGAGCTTTGGAGTGTAGTGTTAATGTTGCGTATCGTTGGGTGCCTGGCCATTCAGGCATCTTTGGCAACAAAACGGCTGATTGCCTTGGGCGGTATGTGGCTACCACCAAGTCTAATGGATTAAGGGTGCCCACTGCCACCAGGACTTGAAACCGGTGCTGTCTGCCACCTCTGCTGCGGAATGGCAGAGGGAGTGGATGGAAGCGCAGTCAGCAGGTTTTTGTTTGGGTTGCACCCAACTACTGCCCTGCCAGGTCTAATGGCTGAGCTTGCTAGGCAGTAAGCAGCTATTTTCTCCCGCTTTAGAACTGGCCATGCCAGATTGCATATACAGTCACATACGGACTTGGATGGTGCAGCACCCCACTACACGAGTGTGGGTAGCCAGAAATGGTGGAACACTTTTTTCCCATTGTAAACATTGGGTTAAGACGGAATACTTTTCTACGAGGGGGAGTTACTGCTTTGTGTGTACTCCCCCAAACTCATGCTACCCACAGCTGCCTAAGAGTTGTTGTATGTTTGTGTGTGTCGACAGGCTGATTGGTTTAATACTTAGTCTCCAGTGTCCCGGGTTGCATTGTAGTTAGTATTTTGCAGTTTGTAGTTTCTTAGTTTCTTAAGCCTTGTTCGCATTACAGTCTCTCCTCTCCTAACCTGGGTGACCACTCACTTAACTTGAAAATGGAGGCGTTCGTGCGCATTACTGACTTTCTCTCTCATAAACCCATTTAAATCAACTCTTCTTCCCTCTACACTGTCCTCCGCCACCCCCTACAAATATGCACGGTCTCACCCAGAATTTTGTATAGCGATAGTTGAAGCTGTTCGTTCGCATTTGCTTTTTACCCCTCTCCCCAAGCCCTGAGGGCACAGCTCACCTAGCTATAGTCTGTTCCACATCATGTTTTCAGAAAACCAACTGTATGACGCCACGTTTCCTTCCCCTACGAGTGCAAAAACATGTAAATATCCCACTCGTAGACTCTGACAGTAACTGTGTAGAGTCTGCAATTGTGATATCCACATGTTTTTGCACTCGTAGTGCAAGGAAACGGGCATCATACAGTTAGTTTTCAGCAAGCATAATGTGGAACAGACTATAGGATAGGGATAGGACCTCTCACAACATATAAGAGAGCTCCCCTAACTTAGGCAAGGTAGACGTCGTTCGCATTACAGCTCTCCTCTCTCAAGTAGGCGGCACCAGACAAAGTTAGGAGAGGAGAGATGGTAATGCGAACAAGGCTTCAGTGTAGTAGTTTAGTTTAGTATTTCGTTCTCGTTCTTGTCAATCTCTTTTGTTAATGATGAGCGCATGGCGATTAGACCCAATAAGCTCAGTTAATTCAATAAAGAAAGAAAGGAAAAGCGACTTCCTGTGTAGAAAATGCGTTGAATCATGACTTAAACAGGATGGCTCAGCAAAGGTCGTGGGTTCGATTCCCCGCTCAAGCTGTCTGACATTTAAGTCCAAAAGGCAACGTAAATAGGTTCGTATCTGTATTTATTTATCAATCAGCATATCCTGTTTCTCAACCCCTCCCCCCCACCGCTAATAATTCCCCTTCCCTTGTTCTATGATCACTTCTGCACGTTTATATTTGCGGAAATATCAGTACATCATGTGACTCAAATCAACCCACTCTCACCTTTCGAATTATTTCTTTTATTATATTCTTTCATGTTCATGCTGTCGTAAATAATTTAGGCTCAAGGTGGTCTCGAAGCTACCGCTTCGTGAAGCATGCTGTCATGAAAAGTTCTCCCCCAATGTTTTCCCGCCTACCAGACATTCCGGTGCTGTTGCTGATGCTGATACCTGTTGCTGGATTTTTACTTAAATGTAGTTGTCATAGTAGTAGTCTTGGTTTCTACAATAATCATTATGTAGATTATAAAGTTGCTTGTGTTAGCAATTTTTACTTTACGAAAAATGTCTGTAGTTGAGCGTAAATTTTTTCTTTCACAAAGCAATTTAATCAGTGGTACATACATGAAACCTTACAGGAAAACGTATTCATTTTCCTTTCCTGTTTTGACTTCGGCTTAGTTAAACCTTACCTTAAACATCGAACGAGTTCGTATTTGTTTTACAGTAAGTTAACTTGTGTAGGAAGGGCGATGATTTGTGGCTGGATCTTGGTGGGCGGTCCACTAGCGTGTTTCTTAATCTAAAAATGAAAACACCAACAATGGCGGATGCGAACATTCTTACGTAACAGCAAGGGAGCGTGCCATCCGATAATAGGTCTGTTACACTTGTATATTAATAGGGTTATTTTTTTTAATTATTATTTTGTAGATGTCGTTGCACCGTGTTCAGCTATATTTCTGTACAAAATTCTGTTCATTCATCCACTCAATTTTTTTTATCAATTGCTAATCAAACATGAGTGGTTGCAATGCAGTGGCGTACCGAACGGCTGAAGAGAAAAATCAAACGAATTCAAAAGAATACCTTGCGAAAGGTAAGATATATCGTCCTTTTGGTACGGTTTTAATACATAACTCCTGCTCAAGGCCGGCCCAGGTAGTGATGATACCTACATGATACGTTATTAATACTAGTGTTTTAAGCTACAAAAATTGAAAATCGGTTCATTGGTCCGATATCTACGTGAGAACCAAATTTCCCCAATAAGAATAAAAGCAACCACAACAATATTGTAGTCACATTAAAATAACAGACACAATATCTTGGATCTTGTTAATACCTGCGTTTTAAGCTACAAAATTGAAAATCGGTGCCTTGGATAGATTTCCAGGTTACGGCAAAGAGTCCCAACTACAACTTAACAAAAACAACAAGAAATGGCCATCCCGTTTCTGAGGGAAAATATCGGGTTTCAAAGTTTGACGTATTAACATGGAAGCACGTGATGATGCTAACATAAGGACTACGATCCTTGATGAAAAAAAAAAAGGAGTCATTATGTGGGACGGTCTCCATTTGATCGGGAAAAAAAATAAAAATGGGTTTAAACCCATTTGATCGAGACGTTGTTCTAATTTCGCTCTCTAAAAAACATTCCTATATTAAACTTAAGCCTAATTACATCTGTTTAAAGTAATCAGAAGGTCCCCCGAGTGCTATAAATCGTAAATTACAAAAAAAAAAAAAAACTTTTACGCCAATAACATTTATCAGTGTTAACAAATTTCCCACCACCAGTGTTACGTAAAGTACCTAAAAAAAGTGCCTGCATGGACGTGTGGGGGAAGGAAGGAGGTGCTCAATAACAACTTCTACTCTAAGGACTACTTTAAGTTTCATAAGAAGAACTCTAACGATGTAATACCATTGCTGCCATCTTGAATCTTTAATCGTGCATGACTATTAATCTACATCCGATTTTGAGTTACGAGTTCAGAATATATCAGTTTCACACACACTAAAAATCAAATAGAAAATATTTAGAAAATAGGAGTAAATTACTGAACTGGCAACCATTTTGGACGCCATCTTGGATGCCATATTGAATAACTAGTGATTCTGTCGAGCCAAGCCAAGACATAGCTATCTTTATCTTATCTCGACTCGTATATCTGCTATCTTTACCTAGTTCTTGGTGACCACATTATCGATCTTGTGTTGTCACGAAGGTCTTGATTTATCTCGACTTTTTCAATAAAATTCATTCAGTTTTATAAATTTGAATTTAATAATCGATTTGTTGCATTACCTTTAAACGCACTTACTTCGTGGTCAAGTTACTTACTATGTGCACTAGTTAAACTGAGCTCTCCCCCATCCCACACCATTATCACAGCCAAAAATATCGCTTTGACGAATTAATTCAAGATGCATGTTATTTTCGTCTGGGGGCTTTGCCTGGCCAAGTTCAGAAAGAGGTGTATACTCACAAAGTTGAAGTATGTATACAAATACCTTTTTAACGGGAGATCGAGCATTTAGTTTACGAGTTATGTACAACCTACTTTAAAATGTTCCTTGAAGTTTACGAACTGGTAATACCGTACATGGTCATGTACGGTGTTTCCACATGCATACAGAGTTTCCGTAGTAAGTAAAAAGCATCACACTATGAAGTTAAATAAATACAGGGTAGTCCACAAAAAACTGATGACCTACAATTTCGAAGTCCAACTTTTCTAGTTTGCACCCCTCAGAAACAGAGAGGAGTGAAATCTCCCGTTTCTTGAGCTTTTATTTCTGTCCTTTCCTGGTTCTGAGGGGTGCTAACTAGAAAACTTGGACTTAGAAAATGTTTGATCGTCAGTTTTTTGTGGACCACCCTTTACATAGCCTACACGAAAAGCTGCGCACTATCGAGAATTGATAAATTAATCTTCTTACCTCGTAGTCTGTTTGGCTTTGACAGGAACGCTGCTTTCCAAGCCACTTGGAATTTAAGTTGTTAAATTTAGAATGCGAGTTCAAAATCAACGTTACTGTAAACAACATAATAGACTGGTTCTTACCAGTTTTTACTATACAGTATTCATGATGACAAGCATCCATTAATAATAATACAACAAAAAAAGAAAAACCTGCAGCGCCAGACTCTCGTAGTAGGAGCGTAAGAAGTAAAACTTAGGGCATGGGGATTAGCTGCATTAAACTTATCCATTACAGCCCTGAATAAGTTCACTTCCTGGGAGGATTTGGTATGTCTCCTCGTGTCCACCTTCAGGAACTGAAGTGGGACCGAGTCTTCATAGTCTTTCACAGTATGAAACCTCCCGAAACTTTGGTACGAGTTTAGTAGTCCTGCGTTGGAACAATTCACGACAACTTGTATCTTTGATTAGTCATGGCCGCCAAGCTTGAATACACTGTTCCGTCAGAGGGTGAACAGAAAATTCGTAAATGGTTCTGAAGGAAGCAGCATCCCAATAGTACACGTCTTTTAATGTATTTGCCTTTGTGTCAACAGCATCCGCTTGATCTAAAACAATTTAATCATTCGAGATGATGACTCCCAGGTCTTTAACAGTTTTAACCATACTAAGTGGCTTACCACAATAGCAGTACGTAGGCCATGGGTTATTTTGACCAATGTCCATGACATAGCTGTTGTTTGGATTTAGGTTTCTTGCCACTCCGTCAAACCATTGTACAACTTTGTCGAAGTCCTCTTGTAAAATAACAGCATCAGACAGCATTTTAATGTCTCATGCATTTTGGTGTCATCACCATATTTTTCCAAGATGTACGAAATGTTGTGCCATATCCACTACAAACAAACAAATGATTGGAGCCAAGTGCAGATCCCTGAAAAACACCTGAAGCAACTTGCCTTCACCGGAGTAAAATCCCTTAATCACCATATGCTACCTCCTCCCCTGAGGATAATTCTTGATCCACCTTGTGAGATTCACGTTGATGCCACGGATCACAAGGGCGTCAATCAACTTGAAATGAGGCACCTTATCAAAAGTTCTGCTAAAATCGAGGAAAATAACATCATAGCAGTCCACGCATTGCGAGTAGTTAGCAGATTGGTGAGGCATGACCAATTGACCGTCCCTCGGTAGAGCCATGCTGCGTGTCATCAAAGATGCCAAGCTGACTACATTCATCGACAAGCAGTTGGTTGACCACTTTTTCACACACATTGGAGACTGCAAGTATGACGCTGAAAGGTCTGTAAATCTCATGGTCATCAAGACTACCCTTTTTGAAAAGGGGAACAATGTTTGCAAGTTTCCAGCGCTCTGGAATAATTGCCGTTTGTAAGGTTTCACTAATACTACTGCAGAAATGCTTTGCAAGTGATTCTGCTCAGTGCTTCAAGATCTGAGATGACAGCCCATCAGGGCTTAGCGCCATCTTTGGATCCAGAAAGATTAATTGTTGATGAATTAATTCATATAGAGCCTACAAGCAGAGTCGGATCGGTTAGGAAAGGGCTCCTGTGACATTTATCGAAATAACCAGGAAGAGGTGCCATGCATTTTACAGGAAACTTCAAATGATGTGCCTCCAACCGTCAAGGGGTTTGGGGAAGCGCGCTAATCTCCCCAAGCAGAAGCAAAGTCCGGGGGTCAAGCTCAAGAAGCTTTACTTATTTTCATATTCTGTCGTCATTTCTGGCTTCGGAGTGCATTCTTCAATACACATTTTATATTTCAAGTAATGCTAGTTTTTGCAAATTTTGGAGTGGGTTGGGGAGAGGGAAGTGAGTTTAAAAAAAAGCATTAAAAACGTAAGTAAAGGGAGGGAGAAGAGAGAAGGGAATTATTGCCTGAAAGGAAAGGTTATCAGCGGACAGGGAATCCAAAACCAATCATTTTTCTTGGCGGAGAGGAGAAAAAAAATAGACTATACCAAATGGGCGACGAAAGTATGATAGCCTAAGGGCGCCTGTACCATTGGCACAATGGCACTATGGCCAGTCCGAGCCTGCCTATAAGCGTTGGATGTTCTTGAATCAGTCCCAAATGCTGATGAAAACTTGGAAATTAAGTACTTCTGCAGTGTCAACAGGATCAGAAAAGGTGGATCCCTTTGAAGTCATAGACTTAAATCTTAAAAGCCTTGCCCCGTCCAACACTTACAATTTGAAAAACTTCTTTGTACCTTTAGATTTTATTAGCGTCTGGAGTGTTGCCTTTCATGACAACGAAGTGAAGCAGCACTAGCGAACAGAAGTAATACACTACAGTAATGGATGATCATTCCAGTTGCGAATAGAACAGAAGTAATCCACTACAGAAGAGGCTGATCACTCTATGAACGATGGATCGCTAAATCCAGCATGAATTTGTTCATTTAGGGAAAATGTTGTCAAGAGCAATGCAACACACGACGCGAAGCGAGTGTCATGCGCTTGGCCACAACAAAATTTCGATTCATTGCGCTGCATGATACAGACGAGAACAATGAGACACACACAGATTTCTCACCTACCACCCCTCCTTAGCCCACACCATGGAGGATGCTAAGTATGATTTATTATTTTACCAAGATAAAATTGGTAAACCAATGTATACATCCAAGTTCATCCAATTTGCATCATTTGTACACGAAAAACGTAGCCAGTAACGAAATGAAAAGAATTTTTGCCCACACTACTAACAAGGCATTGCTCCATCAGGAGCTCACGTATACCTTGCCAGCATTAAAAACGGTTTCTCCCTCCATTTATTGACTAAGCTTGTGATCACAAACGGTTCACAACGGTTCAGAAACGTAAGTAAATAGCAGAATTTTATCAGCATTTCCATATTTACAATGGGCAACAGAAAACATCCGGAAACTAGCATTTCCATATTTACAATGGGCAACAGAAAACATCCGGAAACTACTTGACCCAAAAATTTCGCTTGTTGTTTTTTTCATATCGGTCATTAAATTTCTTACTGTCCGGATATTCCAATCGACCAGAAATCAAATGAAGCAAGCAGTCTGCATAAAGACTGGCCTTGTGAGGATACACAATACACTAGTCTGAGAAAGAAAGAAAAGACTACTGCCCCGACTGGGACTCGAACCAAGGACTTCCTGTTTACTAGCCGGGCGCTCTAACCACTGCGCTACTGAGGCGGGTACTGGCTACAGGCTCCAGCCGAGCTAAGTAGCTGTTCAATTATAGGAGCCTGTAGCCAGTACTCGCCCTGGTAGCGCAGTGGTTAGAGCGCGCCCGGCTAGTAAACGGGATGTCCTGGGTTCGAGTCCTAGTCGGGGCAGTAGTCTTTTCTTTCTTTCTCAGACTAGTGTATTGTGTATCCTCACAAGGCCAGTCTTTAATGCAGACTGCTTGCTTCATTTACCCTTTACCATGTGAATTCTTTATTTATTTATTCAGAAATCAAAACTCAATGATAAAAACACAAGAAATGTAATTTATTAGATGCCCTGCAAAGAACCAACATGCACGGCCATGTCGTGTCGTGTATTAAAATGGCACAACAGAATCATAATAAAAGAAGTGCTTCCATAAATGTAACTTTAAACACAAAGACAAAATAAACTCCCTCGTTCAACATGAGATAAGTACAGGACACCCCCAGATCTTGACAACAATAGAATCATTTCATGAGAAACAATACAAATCTAGATGAAATTTAGAAACATTCTGTATCCTCACAAAAAATCCAAAACTTTATAACTTAAAGTAGCTTTTCAAGCTTGCGCCTTAAAATTGGCAGTTACCTTACTTGTTGAGTTTGCATGACTCGGAATAAGGTTTACCGGGTAGTTCACACTCCAGATCAGGGTAAACGTGAAAGGGTGTCAGCGGTAGGTTGTGTTTTTGTGTTGTAAATCACAAGTACAGGCTTTCAGGAATAAAGCGTTGCGCTGATTGCGATTGCGTGAGGCCATCATTATGGGAATGCCTACCTTATTGCCACAAATCCTAAGTAAAGCCGTTTGTTCAGTTTGGAAAGTGAATTTCTGCCCATACAAATACTGACGGAATCTTTTGCCCACAAACAGAATTGCGAGCCGCTCCCTGTGAAATTGGGCACATGCCACTTCTGCTTTTGATAAAAACCTAAAGACAAAAGGTATTGTTTGATCTTCACCAGATGGCAGTCCATGCAACAAATCCCTGCTGACACCACTGGGGACAACGTCTCGACAGGCCAGTTTCAGAGGCAACTTAGGATTTTAATGAACTGAGACTTTACACTCTTAAGCTGCTTTAGCTTGCTTAACTGCAGTTGAACATTCTTTAATCCACAACCAGGGTATTTTTGGACTTAACAGTTTGTTAGGTGGTGCCAAAATGGAAACTAAATGAGGGGCGAATTTGGACAGTGGCTAACCTTTTGCCACACAAGACTTTCACGGATCTTTAGCAATAACTTTTATATTTTATTTCTGAAATTTTAGACATTCGGTACATGTAAACGTACATGATTTAATTCACATAAGAAAACAAATATCCATAAACTGATTTTAGGTTACATTTTATGATTTCCGTCCGGATTTTCTATTTGTAAACTTGTTGATAATTTCCGACTTGTCTGTTTTCAATGGTCTACTTCTTTTAACTAAATACTGCTAAAGACATTTTACTGCGTAAAGTATGTCTTACGTTTGTGTTTTAAGAAAATCTCTCTGCCGAAGCAACAGTCATAGGAATCGTTAAAAATAACAAGCACTCAACTGCACATTTCTGAAACACTTGACGCTACTACACGATTTTCCAAAATTATCAACTTTGATAAATCACGCAGTGTTCAGTTTGTGTCAATTGAAATTGAAAGGAAATGAAATACAAAACTCAAATGAAACTCGAGTAGCGACGAACCTGCTTTGACTAGTCACGCCAAGTGCAGAAAGACTTTAAGAACTACGCCGCTTGGTGCCAAGAGATGGCACTACTGTACAAGTCCAACCAGTTTTTGGCGTGTTCTCATCCGGCCTTTACTGAATGGGGTTCTGCCAGAATGGAAAAATACATCAGTCAGAACACATAAGGCATTATGGGACTGATAAAATAGCACAATAGGGCCTGTGATGCGGGAAAGCCACTGCTGGACTACTGCTGTCCCAACTTGCTAGTCATTACGTTGTGGTTATTTTCTCCAGTTACAAAAATAATGTTTAAGTTGGGGGCCAGTGAAGGGGCCCCCAAAGTCGTTGGGCCCGGAGGCAGTTGCTTCCTCTGCCTTACTGCAATCATGCCCCTGAATTTGGATTACTACAGTAGGAACCCCAGAAATAATTTGAGTTCAGAACTTTGGGTTCCAGACTTATACTGAATGCGTCTAACACTTCAGACAGATACGCTGGCAATTTTGAAAAAATAAAAAAATAAGTATGCCGCATGACCACCTCCTGTCCAACATAAGTGACGACGCACCGCTCGTCAAAAAAAAAAAGTAACGGAGCCCTGCTCCTTTGTGCTCCTGCACGACTACACCACTGGTAATAGGGAATTGAATTATCTATAGTGATAGTGCACAATTCGTGCTTATTTTAGTCATGTCATGTGACTAAACAGCACTATAGATAGCACTAGTAGGGCCAGTGTAGAGAGCCACCTACACGTGAGGTAGCGTATAGGTTGGTATCAAATCCACCTCAATACTTAACAGCCATGATAGATAAGTTGTGGATCTCCATCGTTGATCTATTTGATAGTTGGCTAGGGCTAGTACGAATGACAAACTGATTGTTTATTTGTCTATATTATTATTTTATATCGTTTGGCATTTTTAGGAATTACGGTTTGTTTAAATGTGGCTGGCAACACTGTCTCAAATGCATGACAACCTCAAGTATTCATGCACCACTATAGATGCTCCAAACCGGCACCACAGTGGAAGCTACGAACAATTCTCCCCTAGCAGTGAACGTCTTTATAGGTGAAATCCGGTCTTTGGTAATCTCTGTTAGGAGTAAATAACTATTTTTGTGTATTAACTTCTTTTAAGTTCACAATACTGTATATATATATATTATGTTTCTTTCATACATATCGCAGATTTCCTAACGGGGAACGGACACCATCTTATCTGTAAATAAATTAATAATTAACACTTTATTAAATTTTCTACACTGCAAAACCTTATTTTATTCTAGTGCTTAGATGTGTATCGAAAACTCAAGTTTGGAATAAGTTTTATCCTATACGAAAGTATCTTGTATGAAAGTTTTATCTTAGGTGGTTCATGGTTAGGGTTAGAAGCGGAGGCTAAGAACTCCATAAACTTCCATAGTACTTACGTAAACTCATCTAAGATCGTAGCGCGGAAGCCCCAGCTCATCAAAATAGTTAATGCAGTAAATTTTCTGATATCTCAGCGTGACGTTCCACTGAGACATCGCAATCATCGACTGCAGAAGCAGAGCCTCCTATGATAAAGGCCGTATATGCTTTACCTTTCACAATGCTCCGCAAAAAGGCAACAAAAATGGCGGTGCAGGTTTGCTAAGTGGCGTTATCGGTTGGCTAACTTAGGAAACCTCGTCGGTTAATTTTCAAATTTTCTGCTTGGTGATGAAATGGCAGCACCTAGCAAACCTCCCTTACCATTGATTTTAGTCTCCTTTTTTGGCATGTCCTGATATGACCTTTACTCTAGGAGGCTCTGATAAAGCATACATGGCATACATTCTAGACACAGCTACCTAAAGTAAAGGCCGTATAATATGATGATGATGATAATGACTCTCCCTTTTGCAACAGGGTGCACCCGAAGCCGCCTAGCCCTCCAACACAAAAACTCCAAAGACCCTGCCCCTCCCCCCCCCCCCCCAACCACTTCCCATGCGGCTCCACCAACCCAACAGCAGCCTCTTTCCCACCTTGGCTCCTGTCCCCTTTCCTTCCAACCCAGAAGCCACCTGATGGCTTCCTCCCTCTATCCAATGCTCCCGACCCCTAAATTCCTCCAGGCCCCAGCGACCAACCAGAACATGCTCCTCCATTTCTTCTCCCTCTTCGCAGTTTTCACAGGTAACATCTTCATCCTCTCCCTTGCTTTCCACTCCATCACCCGAGTGTGCAAAGTTCCAGCCTTTGCCCTAAACAGCAACACACTCATCCAGTCCCCCTCATACCAGCACTCCACCTCAATCTGCATACGTGTTACCTCTCCACCTCAATCTGCATACGTGTTACCTCCCACAATGCTTGCTAGAAGACGACAAAAATAGCGGAGCGGTACGTTTGCCAAGTGTCGCCCTCAGTTGGCAAACTTTGTGAACTCTGTCGGTTTGAAAATTCGCTAATTGGCGTTAAGATGGTAGCACTTAGAAAACGTGCTCCCTTTCTATTCCAATTGTTGAGTTTAGTCGCCTTTTTTGTGGTTTCCGCAAGTGTCGTTTATGGTTGGCGTCTTTGCTCTAGAATAGGAGGCTTTACGGTTGGCGGCTTTGCTCTAGAATAGGAGACTTTACGGTTGGAGGCTTTGCTGTAGAATAGTAGGCTCAGTTTCCACCAAATCCACCGACTAAAGATGGCTGACCTGCAGTTGTATGGATAATTTATGTAAACGTAATTAGCGACTGATGGTGATTGTCGTCAAATTCGAAATGTGGAATCTTGGACATTGCGGTGGCAGTTACCGCTTTCTTCTTCAAAATGTGTTACTTTCCACGTTGGCACACATAACCTTTTGCTCGTACTACCTTCATGGATCGTAGGCCCTTGACCCTATTGATGAGGTTAAGGACCTTGGAGTGTGGTTTACGAAAAATCTAGTCGTCTATTCACCGTCAAAAAAACCAGTGCCTTGGCATTCAAGCGGGTTGCCATTGTAAACAAGTGTTTTACGTCTGGTAGTAACGTTCGAATTAAAATTTGGGCCTTTAAGTTTTTTGTGAGGCCCATCTTCGAGTATGCTACCCCAGTTTGGTCCCCTCACTTATTGGGTGATATTGACCTGATAGAATCCGTTCAGCACCAGTTTACGAAAAGCCTACGTGGCATGCGCGACCTTAGTTATTACGAACCCTTAACCCGCACGGGGCTGGACCAATTTGAATTGCGTCACATTCGCTTCGACTTGATTCTCACATACAAAATACTCCGTGGGTTAATTGATGTGAATCTTCCTTTTTTCGAACCCGTATTCGGAGCTATGGTTAGGAGCGGTAAAAGCTGGAAGCTTGCTTGCTTGCCAGCCTGTGCGGACTACCTGCCGCCTAAACTTTTTTCCCCCGTAAGAGTCGTAAATGTTTGGAATGCCCTTAAGGTAACAACTGTAGACCAGCCAACGGTGCAGGGATTTTGCCGTATGCTTAAACAGGAAAATCTCAACAAACTCCTGAAGCGTCAGTATTTACCATCGTAGTCCATTATTGTTTATAATGGTCTCTTTTCCTTTTCTCTTAGTTTGGCTCGGTATCAGCGGTTCAACACCCTTCCGTAGTCCTTCCACCCCTATGTGGAGAAATTATTATTATTATTATTATTATTATTATTATTATTATTATTATTATTATTATTATTATGAAATGTAAACTAAGAACAAGTATTGTTAATGGTTATAATTTCCTGCACAAAATAATGAGAATAAGCTAGACAAGCAATAAAAACTTTTATAGAGCGACATATACTGGACGAAGTGGTGGGGTCCAAATTAAAGACTGAAATAAAAAAGAGATGGGGACCGTAGCGCCACTGAACCCCATCGGCTCCGGCGCCTATGCTCAGCGCTCTTTGAATACATGCAACGTCAGCTGGGATTGAAGCTGTGTTCCTAGCTGAAATGATCTCAGTGAGTGAGGTAAGCAGCGTAAATCTCAGTTGGCCTTAAATACCAGTTGTTTAATTTCCGCATTTGTCGTGCGAGGGCGTGATCTACATCCGTAAATGAAGTGAAGTAAGTGGCTGTTTCCTGTAGATTTGTACTAATACCTGCAGTTAACATTATTCCTTCTTGTTGTATTTTGTATTTTCCTTATGTAAGTCACTTGTTTGCTGTTGCCTAAACTAACAAGGATTTGTTTAGTAACGCTCTGTTAATCAAAACGGGTTTGACTGACCTTTAAATCGTGGTGTGAATTGTAAGCCTAACGTGTCTCATGTCATAAACCAAGGTTGACCATTTTGATAATTTAGTAAGCGTTGATTTAAAACTAGAACAAGGTTATCGCTTGTTATTTATTATTGGATTTGTAAATGGATTTGTGTGTTTTATGGGACTGGAACTTGGGGCGTAGCAATTCTGCCTTTATTTCCTGTGTTTCTAAAAAAAAAAAAAATCTGGTTGTAATTTGCAAGGTTACGGTTCTAAAAAAAAATTTAACTGCCTTTCAAGTTTGGTTGAGTAATCGTTGATGCGTTGAGTAACGGTTAGTTTTGTACGGTGATTCTAAGGTGTTCCTTGTTGCAGGTACGTTGATAAGGTGTTATTTAAGGAACGCGCATGACATTGGTTTTTTTGCTGTCCTGGGTGCAGAAGTAGGCTAGACCTAACACACAGTCGTGCTGCTAAATTTTCCACAGGCAGGCACGTAATAATGTGGGATCGTTGTGCTTGCTGCCTGCCCCATGGCATCAATATTTGCAACTTGGTCGTGGTTGGCAGGCCTTCATACGGAGAAATTTGTATCTTGGAACTGAAGGAAAAAATGCTTAGGCCTATGGGAAGAATATGGCCTATGGGCCCAAATTTTAAGAAAAGACAAAAAAATTACCTTAAATTGGCTGGAAAGGCACTACAAACTGATCCCAAGCCGCGGAAACGTGTTAAAACCGTGTTTTAACTGATCCCATGTTTTAAACCCAAGGTTTTTGATCCCAAGCCGCGGCAGGCTCGAGGCTGACGACGCCGCGCAGTGAAGCACCACAAGTGAAACGCCAAACCCCAAACAGTTCATTACAAGGGAAACGCCAAACAGAAGCCGGTACCTATAACCTAACCTAACCGACAATAACAACAAAAGCACACGCAACTGACTATAACTACCCGCTTATCTTAACTGTTTACGAAAAAAAATATAAGTTTCCCTGCTCCGCAAGGCCCCGCGAGCGAATGCATACACCGTATAAATGTACGGATTGCGGAGCTACAAATTGGCCAATTTAAGTCGTTTTCACACATTTCCGCGCTATAAAACAGACTGTTCCTGGATGTATGAAGGTGCTGGAGCCATTTGGAATCAATTTCATTAGGATATCGGGTATGGGTGTATTCTAGACTTTAGCCGAATTACGTCAATTGATCCGCTGAACAATTTTTTTTTGCCAATGGCCTACTTTTTTTTTTGGGGGGGGGTCGGTCACTACCAAAAGACTTGCACAAACAAAAGTCGACTTGAATTATCGGCAATATCACCTGTCCCATTCTTCGAAAGCACTTTTTACGGTCGACGATTTCTTCTCTACATGTTGCCAAGCAGCATCTGCCTCGCCCGTCAAACCACTGACCTTTACAAGTCAAGTTCTGCGGCACGTAAAGATTGGACACGAACTCTACTCGGCAACACGTAAAAGGAGAAATCGTCGACTGTAAAAAGTGCTTTCGAAGAAGGTACAGGTGATGTATCCGTAAATTCAAGTTGTCTTTTTGTGCAATTCTTTAGTAGTGTAAGTGTTAAATGTAACTGTTTTGGCCGTTGTATGCCGGTATTCAAGCCAGTGGAGGTTCCTTTGCACCAGTCACGACATCAGTCGCCTTGGCGTAATCGGAGAGGGGCTACTATCATTCCAGTGTGTTGCACAAGCAAAAGCTTTGAATGGGGCAAAAGAGTCCCACATTTCATTGCTTATTAGGCCTAACGAAGCAGTTGGGCCAATAGTACCTCGTGATGGGGCGAAGAAACTTGACCAGTGTTCGTCGCCAACTTGGTGAATTAGTAACAATGTTGAAACTAGAAATTTTGTATCTCGTGAACAGTATGGTTCTAGCTAGAAACTAAATGTCTGCAGAATTTTCAGCTTGGGTAGTTTTCACTGTAGGTTCAAACCACCTTTTCGAATTGGACAGTTAAAATGAGTGTCACATGTTCCAAGCATAAAATGGCACCTCTGTAGCAGAATCAGTGCAACGTGCGACGATATGGCGGCAGTAGCCAAGACGATTAAAATGGTGTGTTGGAATGTCAAAATCAGTCAGAAATTCACAAAACGGCAGAAATTTGCCCAAAATTTGTCCACGGCGGCCTTAAACTGTCGGCGATGTATCATCGCGCATCGCAAAGATTCAGCTACAAGGGTTAAGTCATGTTAATAATCAGCTGAAACTTTACAATACAAAGGTTAATTTAAAAGAAGTTTGTATTTTGACTTAGGCCTACACGGCAGTTTTTAACATGCTTTTATTAAAAATTTTGATAAAAAGTTAAGAAAAAAAATACTGGCCGCCCTCGCACATGATCATCGCCTTTGCTGATAATCTCTTTTTGTATTTGTCCTTAACGTTTCAGGCAGGGAGTAGATTTTCTTGTTTAACGGTACTGTACTGTCTTACTTTTGGTTCCTACAATCCACTGTGTGGAAGTAAGATGCACGCTAGTTGAATTCCTGTTTAAAAGAAATTCCCAAGTTGTTACAATTAAAAACAAACTTTATTTTAGTAACCAAGTTTTAAGTTTGCTATATTCTCAAAATTCGTTAGGTTCTCTGTTGTAGCCCAAGAGTGCATTTCAGAAATGCCAGTTCTGTGCTAGCATTGCGAAAAACAATCTTATTTCAGTAATTTCATACAATGAGCTAAACGTAGGCATACAAAATTTATCCTGGCAAGAAGCTTGAAGGCAGTCATCGTAAAGGAAAAACACAACCAATTAGTGATTTCTGCTGCAACTATACCGCTAGTACCTAATTTTAGATCAATTTCAAACGAGCGTCCACTGTGTATTGGTTGACAACCATGTAGGCTAATCAAACGGAAAATTCTAGCTTCTACCTGCTTGCTGTTATCGTATAAGTAGCTCATTATCTCATCCTGCAACAAGTTAGTGTGTACTGATAGTCTAAACCCTCTTGGCTTTCAGCGTTTGTGGACAATGTCCAATCGGAAGGACCGGCCAGAACGTGGTCGGAATTATGATAACAGTAGTAGCGACACAGAAGAAGCTGAACCAGAGGAGCGCAGACGAATCTACAAAAGTCGTTTTGGGTATGCAAATTTGAGGTATCGTAGCTGAGGGAAAACTAATTGTAAACCACCTCTTTAGTATTAAAGACCCTGTAGTTATTTTCTTTTTAGTATTCCTATCAACCTGGGTGTGGTTTAATTTCTCATTATGTATAGCTGTAAAGACGGACTTAAAAAAAATATTTCTAGTCGGGTGTTGGCTATATAGTTTTCATTAAACCTGCGCGAGTTACGGACATCACGTGACGTCCGTGCCCGGTGTTTTTTTAAGTTGGTGAAGTTTGATTCACTGTGCGGATGAGAACATTATCATTCCATAAACACTACAAGATTTTGTGGATTTTTTTAGCATATTGCGAAATAAATTTGACATGTCGTTATGAATAGAGTAATTCACGTACCAAGAGACTGCTGTGGATGGTTGTGTAGGGGTGCATTTGCTTACAATTTTTAAAATGTTTTAGGGTTCTTACTGAATGAATTAAACAACAATGCAATTCCTGCATTAAATTTATCACACCGGTTGTTTTTTTTTAATGTCATTCTCTCAAATTGCACACTGTTTGCCCATACTCATAATTTTTGAAGTTTGTTCTTTTTTGTCCAAAACTGGAGATCACATTGTTCACATCTACGTGCAACCCCGATTGAGAGATGACCATATTAGGGTTGCCATGGTATAAATGAAATAGATTTAATCATTGATCCTCAGTTATAATCATTGATTTACACGTCTGCTTAACATGTACACTGATATAGTCCAAGTTAATTAAAGGTATGTATCACAGAAGTTATTAGGTTGACATTCACTCAGTGAGTGGGTTCTTGCCCCAGTGTGTACGGTAAATAAATTAAATAAAAAGTTTAGGCTATTTGCTACTTTTCAAAAATTGCACCTTTCCTACAAATCTCTGAATTACCATAAGCTAGTTGAGTGCTACGTTGTAGGCCTTCGAAGTCTTTTCTTTTAAGCAATGAATGAGGATTCAAGTTGTAGCAAAGTTATTACATGTAATCTTAGTTTTCAATTATACTATTAAGCAAGTCAGATAAGTGTTTACTCTGAACTCTTCCGTAAATATGGTATGAAAAGCTTAATGTATTCAGCATATTTTTGTCATTTTATTTTGAAACTGCTGCAACCAGTTCAGCATAAAAAAGATATTGCTCCCTGCATGAATGAATTAGGCCTGTAGATATGCAACATGAGAAAATTTAGGGTTAACATAATTTTCATCAAATAATAACGAGTTTTCACTTTCCTTCATCCTCTTTTATCTATCTTGATGTCTCTGTCTTATCTTTGGGATGTTTATCTGTGCATGTTTGGTCAGTTTCTCAATAATTTATTAACTTTTTAATTTTGTAATACTAAGCACTTTCGAACATGTGTTAAGCTATGAATTTTTTTTTTTAGATATAGTAGTTCTCCAAAACCCAAGTCTTGTCTTGTGAGTAAACTAGTACAGATGAGTCTGGAAGGAATGGGAGGATCTGCTCGAAATCTTGGTCCTGCAGAAGCTGCTAGTGTAGGAACTCCAAAACATCCTCAAAACTCAGGTCCACGAAATAGGCAAGTACTGTAAAGAGGTCCTTCTTGTGCTGAGAGCATACCATGTAATCGTGTCTACGACCCGAATCGCTATATTTTGCAACGTTTTGAAGAATTTTTAATTATAAAAAAGAAAGAAAATCCATTAAAAAAAGGATTCTCTTTTGCAATTTATAAAGTACAACGAAATAAAATGTAACATTCACTCCTAAGCAATGTTCAAGTTAGTCAGTAATTTTTTGCTAATGTCTTTGTTATCCATTCACGTTAAGTAATTTTATAGCCGTGGTAAGCAGAATAAGAGTAAGTTTTCTTTATTTTAGCCAAAGTAAAAATATTCCCTAAAATGTAAAGCTAAGTAGGTTTGGTTTCGGAAAAAAACATGACTTTACTGGATCCAAAATCAAATTATGATTCCGAATAAGTGGGTCCCATTTTTCGAAATAATTGAATTGAGAAAATTTCAACTTTCGTTCGTTGTATCCGTGGTGCATAGAAGTAGGCTAGCCTAGATGCATTACAAGCCTAGTGCATTTTGGCTACAATGAACAAGTCTTTCAAACATTTAGAAAAATAGGACCCATTTTTTCCAGAGTTTGAATTGGTGCTTGGATCCAGAAAAGTGGGCCTTGTTTGCACTTAAAAAATATTGCTGACTTTTCCGTGATTACAAAACGCTGCCGTGAATCGTGTTGGATTAAAAGTTGGATTTTGTTAAATGTACAAAGATTTTATTTAATTTTGCTGCAGAAAAACCACGACTTGAAAGTAAGGCTGTGCATATACCAATGCTGGTACCGGAACCGGCTGCAGGTGCAAGTGGTACCGGTATCGGACGGGCACCGGTAAACAAGTACCAGAAAAATTATCAGAATCGGCATTTTCGTACATTAGTAATATGGCATATTGTTTCCAACGCTACTAAAAATTAGCCTACAACTAAGTAAGTAATGGATTAGGCCTACAAGTATAAAATGTTTACTTACACAAAAATGTTTACATGATCTCGTTGAGTATTAAAGCGTGTAGCGAACAATTCCTTTGTAAGTGTTTTAACATCGGCTTTGCCACCGACATGGAATCGGCATCGGCACAGTATCTGCACCGGTGACCAAAAGTACCGGTACTGGCATCGGAAACGGGCATCGGTATCGAACCGGTATCGGGGAAAGTGGCACCGGCATAGCCTTACTTAAAAGAGAATAAAATTTTGATTTCGTTAAAAGATTTTAGGTTATTTTTACACAGAAAACTGACTATGTTTAAGGGGTGGGCATTAACAAACGTATTTCACGATTTACTGACCAAAACGCCGCAATCCTCATGTTGTATCAAAAGGTTCCCGAGTTACCGATATTGATTCGATGATTTCGATCCTTTTTCTGTAACTGTGCAGCCTAGTTATTAATGGTTGTCTCGCGCATCAGTTGACAGAAGACATAAAGAGCTGTGGACACTGGTCTTTAGTCCAAAGGTCTTCATTTTTGCTGTTGGACATAACGTTGTGGAGGAGAATGGTTTTTATTTTTTCGTAAGTTTTAATTGACTTTTCTTAAAAATTAACACCCAAATTTTACTGACCCATTGTTGAAGTTAATTTGGTCCGTTGATGGAAATTTTAAGTTTTCTGCACTTTTCTCAGGTCTAGAAACCAAGCGCATCAAATTGGCCCAGCTCGTAACCACGCCCACGATCGTTGTTCGAATTCATCGTCTCAAGACAGCGAAGCAGCTTGTTCATCGGGTAGCAACACGGTCGCAGCCAATAGCCCAATGATGTATACCATTCCAACTAGTAACGAGCGTATCACTCTTATTGTGGATAGCACAAGATTTATTGTTGATCCTGCCGTCTTCACAGCCCATCCCAACACGATGCTAGGAAGGCAAGTGCACCTAGATCCTTTTGGTTTTTTTTTTTTTTGTACGATGTAAAGTGTATCGTTACGTAGAGAGTTATGTGAGTGGACTGATTTTAATCTGAGTCGAGTATAATAGTAGATTTTCCTGCAAAAGAACCTATGTGAGTTCAGGTATTCAGTGAACATAGGTTTGGTTTGTTTGGAATTGCTTTTTTTTTTTTTAGGCGACTACATAAAATGCAGCTTAATTGATTATTTGAGCCCTTGTATACAAAGGGTTTGCCACTTAACTTAAACTAAGGCTCGGCCAATATTGGTATCAGACCTGTGTCGGCAGAGACCCATATTTTCCGTTAAAAGATCATCACTATTTCTGTGATGCTATCTGCAGCGAAAAAGTGTCATTTAAATCTGGCGGTTGGCTACGGCCACGAGATGAACTTGAGATGACTTGACAAGGTAGCATAGTTGTGTAGTACGTTGCCTGAAGAAGACAATCGACTGTTTACAACATCTGCAGTAGAGGACTATCGAAAATTCGCAAGATATTGGAGGTGGAAAATGTCTCTGTAAACTTGAATTTGTGCGTTTTGTAAGGTTGTACTGTTCCGGTTCCGATACCATAAATTTTGCATGTACCAGTGCAGCAGTAGATAACATTTATGACCCCGTATTGTTCAGTTGTTCTCTGCCAACAACAAGTTAATCCTGAGAACTAACTCGTTTTGTTTTCAATTTTTTATAATATTCGTAGGCATACTTTAGGTAATAAAAAGATAAAAAGTAATCTTTCTTCGGTATAGGAACCTGCCTTATTTGTGGTAATGGAATCTGTAGCGGTACTGGATGGAAAAGACTGGCACCAGTACAGCCTAAATATTTATGACGTAGCGGTGGAATGACCTTGATGACACTTGTCAAGGACATCCATTTCTGGCTGAATCAATGTATCTTCTTCCTTTATGACGTCACTCAGTTTCATGACTGGTGAAATATTTTTTGTATCTCACGGTTGCTCTTTCCCACCAAACAAGACGGAGTTTATATTTTCTTCTTTGTGGGAAACAAGGTGTTGGTAAACAACGTAACGGGTGTCTTGTTTTACTTTGTGACATTGCCCTAAGATGACTTGATGCCTTATTTTACTTAGGATGTTCAGCTCCTCCTTGGAACATAATTTCACTCGGCCGAATGAAAGAGGAGAATATGATGTAGCTGAAGGAATCTCCGCTACGGTGTTTAGAGCAATTTTGGTAAGTAAGCAATCTAGTGCTAAGTAATCCAGGTATTTTTGGATACACCACTTATTTCTTACAGAAATTGAAAAGAGCATCAACGCTTTATGGATTTCTTCGCTTTTGATTTTTCTTAAGAGTATCAAAGAAGAGCAGTAGGCTTTAGAATTGAGATAATTGTATTTGGTGATAGGATTTAAAGATTGTGATGAGTCCTCAACCTCAAAGTTTGGGGTAAAAATAGTCGTTTAATGCCCTGTGGCATTCCATCCTTGTTCACCTTACCCATTTGTCGCCAGTTTTTTTTTTCACTATAAAACCATTTCACATGGCTTCCAGTAAGACTTCCACAGATACCGATACTGCAGGGATCGGTTGCAGATATTTGTGGTACCAGTATCAGAAAAAATTTTAAAACTTGAATCTGTATCGGATCGGCAAATTTGGTATTGGTACAGCATTTGTTTCTGCTGATCGGCCAAAAAATAACCCAATACAGTACGGTGGAACCTTAATTATGCGGATGCAATAGCATTTTATTTATTCTTTTTTTTTGGTTCGGAATTGACCAAAATCCCTAGCGCGCAAAAAAAAAAGAAACTCGAGAAATACCGTACAGACTCGCTTATAAGACGCATTGGCATATAAGCCACACCCCGACTTTACGAAGACAAAAATTAAAAAAATATATAAAAAGCGCATGTAAACTGCAAATTTATGAGGTAATTGACTTTATTTTTTCCTTAACGTTTTACCAAATCACTGTAAAACATGGCTGATAAAGCCAACAATTGCAAAAAACACAGCAAAACATTGCTGATGGCCTTAATCGCTAGTCACTGTTACTCGTTACTTTGTCACCTTCAGAGTTAACACTACTACTGCTTTTGTTGCACAATTCAGCACCATCTCCTGGAACTTGTTGCTCTGCAGCTTTGTCTGTATCCCACAAGATGCCACCCTCTGTTCCATCAAGAGCAATGCGGATGGAACATTTTTTGAATCCTTTATAAAAAATCTTGTAAAAAAATGCAAGTTTAATGTTTTTTTTTAGAAATAACTTTGGAACGAATGCAGCTAGTGACTTGTGGTTTGCACCATTGGAAAGGTGGCGAAAACACGCTTAAAATGGTGTATTTAATGTCAAAATCTGTCAATATTTAGCGAAATTATCGTGGTATCTGCGTATAAGTCGCTGGTTGCTTTTTTGGACAAAAATATATCGATAAAAGTGCGGCTGATATAATAATATAATAATAATAAAATGTTAGGTGCTGGAGCACACAGGTCTGAAAAGGACCCAACAGAGTCGCTAAAATTCAGCCTAAAAAAGGGGGGAGGGACATGGGGCAGCATTTAAGATGCACGAAAAAAAAGAACAGGGCACCACAAGGTCACACAGCCAGAGGTCCAAGTCAACTTTTTTTGAAAAGTAATAAATATAAAAGTGGGGACAATAAGAAATAAATGTGTGGTATATACGGAGCCAGAGGCTCTATGTCAACTACAATAAATGATTAAGAATAATGCCAAACAGAGGTAAAAAAAAATTAATTACAATAATAAAAAAATAAAATCGTAGGTTAAGTTTGGAAGCATGCAGTAATGTAACAAAAACCATCGTTGGTAAGTGACCAAAAGGTTTCTTAGGGGAAACGTGTAATAAAAATCAAAAGAGTGGCAAGTGATCTAAAATAAATGGTATAACATCATTATATAACAATAAAAAAAAATGTAAACACAGCCAGACAAATAATCTGATAAGTCCACAGCACGTAATTTGGCCTTGAAAGAATTTAAAGAAACAGCAGTTACCAGCTCGCCAGGCAGGTTGTTCCACACTCTAACAACACGATTAGAAAAGAAATACTTCCGGCAGTCACTATTAAAAGTTCCAACTACAAGCTTCCAAGAGTGGCCACGACTGCGTTTATCGACTCTAAGTTCAAAAAACCTACAATAGTCAAAATCAACAGCACCATGGAGTAAGGAGTAAGTTAAATATAGATCAGTCTTAAGACGGCGTAGTTCAAGAGAGTCTAATTTAGTTAATGTAAGCCGGTTGGCATAAGAAATATTCCTGAGACCCCGTAGCGACTTGGTGAAATGTCGCTGTACAGATTCTAAATGGTTTATATCACCCATCAAATGTGGAGACCAAACTGGGCTTGCGTACTCAAGGATGGGTCTCACATATACCTTGAAGGCCCACACCAGTGTATCCACATCACCAGAGGTGAATACCTTTTTAATCCAAGCTGCACGTTGGTTTGCCATCCTGACTAAATGGTTACAATGGGTCCTGACTTTCAGATCTGACGAGAACCATACACCAAGATTTTTAACCATATCTGTGTGGGGCAAAACTGAACCAGGGGAGAGAGAATAATCCCATTTAAAGTTATGTCTACCAAGAGGGAAAACATTACATTTCTTTATAGCAATGGGCAATTGCCACATGCAAGACCAATTCAAAAGTTCATATGTTGCTGATGATAAGCCAAAATAAGAAGCATGAAAGCGTAGTTGCTGTTTCTCTTTTCAGTAGTCGGTGAGACTATTTTTTGTGTTTTATTTCCCTCCACTTCCTCTTCATTACCGACAGATTCCCTCAAACTTGCTTTCATCTCGTAATGCAAACCAAAGGTCTAGTGTAAAATTGTAGGAATTTTGCACTCTGGGTGCATTTTCGGTGATTCCTGGTAAGAAATGTCAACCTTCTTCAGACCTCCGAACACTGCACAAGTTTACACAAAATTATTCCATGACAGATGGAAGGGGGAAAATGTTATATACAATATGTACACACAGATTTGAAAGCTGCAATTCTCTCAGTTGGCATTGGATGATTAGTTTTTCATGTTAGTGGGCCTTTGAAGCTAATGGTCCCACTTTGAGTTTATGTTAGCTGAAAGATCTGAAGTCATGAGCTGTGCGAGCGTAGGGTGGGCAGAGTCTCAAATGCTGGAGGTGTGGCTGTGTTGGAATAGGCATGCAGTTAAGTCAAGTTGTTACTTATTCGTGAAATGTTGTACCATTAAGATTTTCACCTACCAGAATTCATTGACAACGTTCGTCATCCACGAAATGTACAGGGTGTTTAAATACATACACTTTCAGTCCAGAAAGTGTTGCATATCACTAACCTTTTTGGTACGTACTTCAGATTTCTTCTTATTTTGTTGGTGTTCTGATCTAAAATATATACGGACGACGATATATCATCGTTCGGACCTAAAAGGGTTAGGAATAGTCAGTGGAACATCACGAAGAATCAGGAAGATTCAGGAAAAATAACACAATACCATCTTCAGGAAATTTACCAGTTCAGCAAACACCAAAAGTTCCTTCATTAAATTTTCGGTGAAAACAAGAGGCCGTTCACCTTCATCAGAACGCAACGAGGCACAAAACTTTAAAAACTATCCTTACATGGTTGTGGCTACCATCGAGCAGACGACGCGTGAGTGAGAGAACCACTGTTCTATACACAATTACGCACTCGAGCCCCACTGCTGTCAAGCTAGGCATTCACATCATCTTTCTGATTCCTGATTGTTCGTGATGTTCATAATAAGCCACTGTAAACGGCGGTTGCCGATCTTTCAGTTAGTGGAAATGGGAAGAACGGTGCTAACTGCTAAACCATGCAGAATTCTACGGAAGAATTCGTATGGACATACTATGTTTTTTTCTTTCGGGAGAAGGGGTGAAGAGGAAAGCGACCACCATAGGGCCAAAATAGGCACTGACATAAAACTTTAAAATTTAAAACTCGAACGCAAGGTGCAAACTGTATTCTGTGTGAGGTGCCCCCCCCCCCAAAAAAAAACCATGGCATCCAGGACAGCTTTTGTTACACACTGTTTGACCAGCAGAGTGAAACTGTACAGTTACTTGTTAAACCTGTGGGTAAAGCAGGACATTCTGCATTCTC
>JAHWFP010122814.1:0-13209 GCA_023313725.1 Lithobius niger | reverse complement strand
TTTTTATCGATATGAGCTTTCAGAGTAAAAACCACTACAGTATTTTTAATGTGAACTTTTTATCTGCTGACAAATTGAGCAGTACAAACTATGAACAAGCAAGACAGAATCTGTGAATGAAGTCGGAAGTACATGGTCCTAGAGTTTCTGGGGCCTATAGGCCGGTATCGTCAGTTGTGAATTGAAAATGTGAACATTTGTAAGAAAAACTAGTGAAGTGGTAACGTAGCAACTAAACTAGGGTATGATAGATGTGAATATTTACTGTTACAGAAGAAAGTTACAGCAACAGTGCTCAAGATTGAGTTTTTTTTTAATAAAAATATGTAAATGGCAAGCAACTGCAACTGTATTTACTTTGCTATTTTACCTTAGACTAGAGTACAAGTGGTTTGTTGTAATATTTTTTTTTAGCTTGAAAGACAAATTTGGTACATACACCGTAGTTTTAGAAGTGTTACACAGGTGCGTGAACCATATGCAATATTGTGTTCAGTTGTGTTCATGATCCTCCACATTGAGAAACTAAAAAAATGTAAATCATGTTAGCCCCCACCAAAAAAAAACAGTATTGGCTCATTTCTCAGGTCATAACTGAGCATTTTTAATTTTGTGATATTGAAAAATAGATAGGCCTATTCAAAAAAAAAAATAATTGGCTCATTTCTGAAGTCTTAACCACCACTTAACCGAGCATATTTATTTTTGCACTATTGATAAACGATAGGCGTAGGCTACCCACAAAATAAACAAAGTTCTTAACAGAGTCGTAGTTTCAGGAAAACTACCAATGTCCTAAAAATTCTTGCCCCACATGTCGTTTTAATTATAATACAGAAACTAGAAATTGTAAACAGAAACTGCCAGACAGACAGATTGTTTAGACTTAGTTTTCACTTCTGTAGTGGCTGCCACAGAAAGTGTTTCTGTCAAAGCAGGTGTTTCTGATCATGCTCTGGTTAGTTTAGCCAGAAGTTTTCTGAAGATCTTTTTTTTTTTTTTTGTAGTCAACAAATGGCAGTGGCACCAGTTGAAGACATTCCTATGTTTTTAATACGTACAGTACTACAAAAACTTGCTAACGCAGGAAAAATTTAAAGTTGTCCGATTGGCCCCAAAAATCTCATGTGCTCCATACCCAATGTCAGAAGGTCGGCACCAAGCCAAGTGATGGAGGCTCTCGGAAAGAAAATTAAACAAAATTTCTTCCAGCCTCCAAACTGTGTTTACACATTTTTTTACATTGGTTTCATCTTTTTTTAAATTTTGCTTTCGTCCATTGTTAACAGAATACAACAATGGACGAAAGCAAAATAAAAAAAAAGATGAAACCAACGTAAAAAAAGCTGTAAATTTAGTTTAAAATGTAAAATCATTAATTAAACCTAATACCGTAAATCATGGATTAAATGCCCATGGGCTTATGCAGTTGCAGTTAATTTGGCAAAAATAGGGGGTGGGCTTTAAATGAAGCATTATCAATTTTCTAACCTTTCTGAACATCTATTACGGAAAATTTGAAGCTTTTGAACGATCTCTGAAAGACCAATTTTCACATCCTTTTAATTGCTGTGAAGAAGGGAGGAGGTGTTGTGCAGGTGCTAGAAGCTAAAGGAAGAGTCCGCTATTACTACAGGGAGGGAGAAGGGGCCAGTAAACGTAGAAAGCAGTACTACTATCTTTATTCATGTCATATAAATTTTAGGTAATTTTTCGTGGACTTTAGCTTCAACTGGGCTTTTAATACATGATTTACGGTGTCAAAAAATATGTCAGAAAATGTTATTCAAGCATGGTTGTTATCAGTCAGTCACATCTGTTTTTTTTTCTCTCTAAACTTAATTTAAATTTTGTTTAACATAGAATAAAAAACAAATAAAACAATTAAAGCCAACATGTAAAAAATAAATCGTCAAGTTTGGTTGTCATTAGTCTGGTTTTGGTTCACGGCAACAAAATATGCCAACTCTCGATCTATAAACTAACAGAACTTTAGG
Source organism: Lithobius niger (assembly GCA_023313725.1). Classification (NCBI taxonomy): domain Eukaryota; kingdom Metazoa; phylum Arthropoda; class Chilopoda; order Lithobiomorpha; family Lithobiidae; genus Lithobius; species Lithobius niger. The sequence continues at coordinate 11,212 of JAHWFP010122814.1, read as the reverse complement.
CCTCACAAAGTCAAATAATTTTCAAAAGTCGAGGCATGCGGATTTTATTTTTTATTTGTACAGAGAATGGTAAGGTGGGGTGAGGGTGCTTATTTTTTTTTTTAAGCATAAAAAAGTTCTTTAGACCACGCAAAGTTAATTGTGTGATTAATTGTGTGGCTTTAAATTATCGCGGGTCATAACTTTTTATTTGAATCTTGGTTCACCCGCTAAAAATCACATTTTCGCCAAATATTGACAGTTTTTGACATTCCAGTAGGCTACACCATTTTAACCGTCTCGAAACGAGCTGTTTTCCAATGGTGCCAATTTCAAAACTCTAACTCATACCACTAAGAAGTCATTTGACAAAAACTAAAAAAAACGTTGAATATTAGATGACATAAATAACATAGGCCTATTAGCAATATTATATATTTTTTTAGGCTGACTACATATAATTTTCAGCTTTGAGCTAGGTACATGTCAAAGAAATATGGTCAGTTAAATAAAATAAAAAATAAAATAAAATGCCTGGTTGCCTGGTGCTTCAATTTGCAACCTCGCCCGTAAACCAAACAATTTTTTTTCGTGCGGCAGTAATGGTGTATACAAGATCCTAATCACATAAAAAGCTTCCAGTTGTATAAATTTTTAACATGAGTAAAGCAATTTTAGAATGTCGGTTATGTTTACGTTTTTTTTACGCTTAGATTTCAAAGTAAAGGATATTTACCGTTCCAATATCCACGCAAATTTTCGACAGTCAGGTGTTTCTGGAGTTGGAAGGGCTCGGAACGACTGTCTTCATCAGGCTACCAAGTACCACATCACCGCTTTCTTCGAAGTGATCGTTCGTCTGCTGCTATCGTTCGATGGAATGCGGCGCGAGGCCACAGCCTCCGCAACCTGCAGGCCAGTGCACCACGTCTCCCGCAGCAACCCATTAAACTCTCCTCTCAGCAGGAACTGAATGCCGGGGTTTGAAGGTCCGTGGATATTCATCAGCACAGCCTTCTCTTGGATGTGGTGTTGAATATCCAGGGACTCGAGGCTTCTCAGATACACATCATTGTTAGAGTTGGACTTGAGGAGTGTCAGTGCCTTTCCAGTCGATTTGGTGTCGAGTTTCCTTGTGGTGGACTGCTATGCCATTCGTTACAACTTCATTCCTGGTGTCATCCATGTGCTGCTTGACCGTCGTGCGTATACCTTTTCTTGTCTCTCCCACATGGAACTCTAAACGCCTTCATGGGTGTTCTTAATGTGCTTCAGGGCTTCATCTTCTTGCACACTGGCTTCACTTCTTTTACTTGTTATGGCATCAGATAGGCATGCTTTTTCATCAGGTGATCTTTCAGGCCCTACGTGTTCTTGACATATGATGTAAAACCATTTTTCTAAGTACACCTTGAACTTTGTGTCCGTAATGCCATCTATATATGTAACTGCCACTCTTGGTCCTTCCGCATCCTTGATCTTATGTTGGTGGTCTGCCTTCGATACTCCAGCTTTCTTCATGCCTACTGCTCGACTAATCATTCGGTTTAGGCACCCGGGTGGATAGATAGCCTAACTCAACGAACCTTCCTTTGGTCTCGTACAGATGTTTCATTTCTACGTCTAGGTTCGCCGAGTTTTGCACCATTCTGATGAACTCATTCTGGGCTATTGCTTTTAACTGGCCTACCAGGTGCCCTGAGTTGTAGGGGATACCCCTACCTGTTGTTGGTTTACGATAAGGCTGGTAAGTGGTAAACAATCCTGCCAGTCCCCGATCTCCCCAGTACGACATCCAAAAACTGGGAGCGGCAGGATTGTTTACCAGCCTTACCATAAACCAACATTAATTAGAGGAATATCGATGTTCTTCTGTTGGGGTCTAAATAATTAGTATAGCAAGAAAACACACTGCAAAGAAGGCAATATTTCGGTTTGGAACAGAATAGTATAGGAGTATTTCACAATTTATAGGAGCTTTAGGAATCCTATAAAAAAAATAGGTAATGTAGTTTGGCTGGGAGCCCTGCCATGTTTTCCTTTTTGTGGTGTCGATGGAATCCGTTGATGCGGCCATTTTCTTATCCCAGCATACAACAGCTAATCGTGCGAGCGTTACTCACCGATGTGGGTCCAGTTGACATTCGCGCGATGCTTGAAAACGCGAGCGTTATTTTTTCTCCTCGATGTTTACAAACGCTCGTGCTCATCGAAAAAATTCTCCTTTCAAGCGTCGAAATCACTAGGGATAGTCCGATATTGATCTCGGTATTTGTATTTATCGGTATCGGCCCACTACAAGGCTTCCGATACAGATAATCGTTATGCCAAGAAACGCAACAGTTTTCCCTGCAAAATTGACACCAAGCACGGCAAAAGCAATAACCGAGTGAGAAAAGGAAAGCCATTATCTCAGTTTGTAATGAAAATGTAGCACGCGATGGTTCTAGTGCTCCTAAGTTTTACAACGACCAACTTAAAATCTGAGAAGATGAATGTACTGAAACCATAAGGAGAAATAAGAATAATATTGCCGTTATTGCTGCGCAGAACATTTTGGATAATCTCAACAGTTGGAAGCCATGCAAAACCTGAAACTGAAGTTGCATTTGTACGGAATTTAAACTTTTAGTCGTAATTTATTATTATCGGTATCGTATCGGTAAAAAGTCATATCGGTCCATCCCTGGAAATCACCTTTATAAACATACTTTTACAGTTGATTTTAAAAGCTTGGATTGACTATATTTGTCAGCGTTAGATTTGAAACGGGCGGTCGTTGTCGTCGCCTTATGTATTTTTCAGGTTGTGGCACTAACTTCCATTTGTGTTCTGGCTCTTCAGTGAGCTCTATTATAAATTGAAGAGTCGGGTGAGATGGTATTTTCAATATACTTTTAGTGGCTTATCCAAAATGTGCAGATAGTGTGCATTATTGAAGTCTGCTAACCCCCCAGCAGAGAACTCGCACTTTGGAAAATAACTTGGCAGATAGACATTAGAAATACTTTCTGCAACGTGGGTGGTGGTTGGAGCCTTCCTGATGGCGATAAAGTGTAATCATCAGTACATGTTGGTTTTAACAGAGCATAATACAACCAGCTTTATGCCACTGTAAAAATAAAATATGTTGGCTTTATGCAAGCTTTATGCACTGATTTATTTTTTGACAATAGAAAAAGGGACACCGCAGCAAATATAGCAGAGCCGTGAAAGTATGAAATTGTCCTTAAGTAAAGGCTCGAGAACCTTGGACTTTAGGTATACTTTTTTTTTCTTTTTTCAATAAAATGACAGCAGTTACACACCTTAAATTTTCGTACAATCTGACAACTTTTAGATGTACGTTCCATAAACCTACGGTATGTACCTTAGTCGTTGCAGGAGTTTATCCGGTATCCAAGTTGACTGGTAGCCTACCACTCTGACGAGAGGAGGGTTGGCCTCTAAGCCTTAGTGGACCCCTTTGTTTCACGGCCTGCGTTGGGGCAAAATTTGTGGCTGTAGTTGCAACGTAGTCATTTTTATTAAAATAATTTTAAGTTCAAAGGCTTGAAGGATGATGGTTGAAACCACCCAAAATCTACGGCCGAACTACGATGGCTGTTAAAGTGGACTCTCATTGCAAGCTTATTTTACACACTGCAAAAAAAAAACCATAAATAAGCAGAAGATAGAGGGAAGAGCAGTGCTTCAGGGAAGGGAGCCACGTTGACCAGCTCCCCCCCCCCGAAAATGTGTCTAATGGTAAATAAATTCCTCGAGGAAGTACACTGTAGAAGCCGGTAACAACATTGTGGTATCTTCGTTCACACAATTTCAAAAACGAAAGAGATACATTCTACAAATTTTCCAGTTTTCTCGTGAACTATGCGAACAAAGACAATTCACGATTCAAGTAACCGACACAACATTTTTAAACATTGTGGTACATACCATGTGGGGCCCGGACATCACTGGGGGAGCTAACAGGATGCCTCAGACCCTGCAAAATCTCTTCCTGCACCTCCCCGAGTCATTCAACAAAACACAAAAATCGTTGGTATCTCGCCGAAAAGTTCAAGATCCCTCAACCTCTGTCATTTCACAACGTGTACATCAAATTCCTAACAACCCCCCCCCCCCCAAAAAAAAATAAAAAAGGTAGTAGCCGACTGGCCTCTAGACCTTCCAACTTCTCTGATACTGGGCTGCCCAAACTCGCGTAGTTTGGTCAGCCCTCAACATTCGTGGTGCACAGTGTGACTTTTTTTTTTTGTACTTTTGCTTGGTGGCTTGATCTAAAGTAGTCTGTAAATGCGAAAAAAAAGTGGCAGGCAACATTTTTTTCAGCATTCATGAAAGGAAGGTTTATTAATGGTACTTTTTACAGTAAAACACTTAGGAATTATGTTATGTTCTGGAAAATCCATTTGTGGTATGGGTATTTTCTTTTTAATTCCCTACACCAAGAATTTATTCTTGCCGACACATAAGAGCTTGATCATTAAGTTGGCCTACTTTTATGAGGATTAATTAATCAATTTCTAACTCACTTTAGAACTTTCAGATTTAAACAAATTTTAATCAATACGGCTTACTCTCGATAAAAATCGTTTTTATCGGAAAGAAATTCGATGCCTTGCTGTTGGCTCCAACACAATGAACTATACATATTTAAAAAAAAAAAAAAAAAGCACGTGCTACAGTTGAAATCAATACACGGAGATATCGGGAAATGTGTCAACAGTGGTAAACACAAGCTAGTTGCAGCATTTTACATAAAATCACATACTTTGGTATGTAAAACGATATAGTGTCTAACTAGCTTGCCTGTGTCTGGTGTTTGTAACAAGGTACAAATTCCACTTTAACGTGACAGGATCACTGGGTGTCACTGCTTATGGAAAATTCGGACCATTAACGTCAAATTTTAGTCAATTAATGTGGTCGACAATACCACGCACAGTATCGTAGCTACTATCAAAATTTTCTAGAAATGGAAACCAAGCAACTATGCTTCTCTGGGCTGCACGGATAATTGCTTTTTCTAGCACAACTAATGAAAGTAAACCTAACTTAAACAAGGCGTAGGGGCTCAGTTGCCTAACGTCAATTAATAATTTTTGAGTTCGGCAAGTATCATCCGCGTCTGTGCTTGTCTACTAAACCGAATATTCTTTACTACAATTACTTCTCACGTGGCTGTGAAACGACAGCAAACAATTTTTGTTGCGTGTCAACTTTCACTCACTGTAGCGTAACGCCGTTTACCATAACTAACGTCCTAGCTGGTTTTTTTTTTTACCACGTTACGGCTGCTTTCCGCCATATTTGTTTACTGCTATAGTACCACTTCTCCTCACATGGCGGCGCATCTGGTAGAGCGGTGCCCTCGCGTGGGAAAACCGGGAAATAATATTGCCTCAGGCTAAAAGCAGAACAAAAATTTCCAGATGGGATGCGTGGCGCCCTCCTGGGGCTTAGATGGAACTAATTAGAACGAATCTAAGACGTTTCAATGCGGAATCCTATTGTCACAAACTCTGACCCAAACCCCCTATAAATTCTTGGTATTACGAATGCCATTATCCGCCATGAATGCATTACGCAAAATTTTCCCACGAAACTAACCCTAAAAAAATACTATTATACTAACACTAACAAGAGTGGAATCTCACACGAACTAACAGCCACATTATCAGAAAATGAATCTCACCTGAATAGGATTAACACATCATACACAGTAAAACATCAACCAATCCTCAAAAACTTACACGAGACAACAGCTTTAACGTTTCATTGTCGCTAGATTCCACCATAGAGTTAGATATATTATATTGTTACACCGCCATGCTTGTGCTCACAGCAGACCTGTATTCATTCTCAGAAAAGAGTTCCCCTGTTCATTTGTATAATTAAACTACCATTTAAATATTTCGTCGAGTTACACGAGTTTCTAACGCATGACAGATTTCTTACACGTACATTAAGCTGGGAGTTCGGGAACTGCACGTCGCAAACTGATTAACTTTTTTCTGTACGCCATCGGAACCAGATCACTACGCGCGCTAAAGCAAAAAAACAGGGAAAATCCACAAATGACGTCATAATATTGACGAAAACGCGAAAAACGCTTTCCCTGTGAAGTCAGATCCTATTATTGTTTTTGTGGTACCAGGCGCATGGCGAAAGGTGGAGGCCCTTTGAAATAAAATTCAAATTCAAATTCCAGGCGTACCAAAGAGTACATTGCCGATTATTTGACTCACAAACTTCTTTTACCTGATGACGAGTCAATATTTAAGAACCTGGGGGGAGGAGGGGGAAGTCAAATTTTTTTTTTTTATGGAATATAATTTACGGAATAAAATTTATGAAATAAAATTTTACATGTCATACACGGTAAAACAGGATGGGAAGTATAATGAACTATCGCACTTGAATATTTACGGTTTTATTCTTTCTATTACTGAATAAAAGGTAGAATGAGGAAAGGAGGTAAGGTGATCATTTTATGATGACTACCCCCGGGGGGGGGGCCCCCCGCCCGTTAAAACAAATGTGGTAATCTGAAATTTTTTCCAACACACGTCCCCCACCAATAAACATCAGATGTAATCAGAGTCGGGTTGGGCTGCCCGGGAACCGAGGAATGCCCAGGTTGGCCCCCACTACATTTTAAACAAAATGTTGAAAAAGTATGAAAATTACATCTTTATATTGCGGGAACAAATTTCAAATTTACACTGATTTCTTTAAAATAAGCTAGCTTGTAGGGGGGGGGGGATTGAGGCTTAATGGCGTGTCGATAGCTAGGTCATTAGCGCCAACCTCAGTCACAGTGCAGTGGTCCTAGCTTATAGGAATGCACTCGTCCCCCCCCCACCTTGCAGAAGGCCATTGTTTCGAAAATAAATTTAAAATTTGTAATGAATTCGCACGAAAATTGACTGTCTTAAGTTACATGGCTAGTGCCCTGGATCATGACTATGCTCTGCCCATGGCTCTTCCCCTCCCCCCACACAGGCGAGGCCCTCATTTTTTAAAAATGTGTTTTGCAAATCTTATGAATGAAAGTTGCATCTCTGTCCAAAAATTTCAAATTCACGCAGATTTCTTTAACTATACTCTAGCTTTTGTACTTCCTTAGCGGTCCCCTACCCCAACCCAGCAAGGCTTCCAGAGGCCCCTGCAGTACATTCCCAGGGAGGCCCAACCCTTCCCAATCCAACCCTGGTATGGAAGGGGAACACATAAAATCGCGGGGTGGGGGTAAAAAACTAATGGCATTATTGCGTAGAGATAACTCTTTAATCGGGTTTGAAGGACCGCGCTAGTGGTCCGCCCGCCAAGTTCAACAATTGTCACACTTCATTGTAACTTCAGTGTAAGAAAGTCATTATTTAACTCCTGCATTGTTGTTGCATGGCAACTAGCTTTGGTACATTTAACTGAAACCAGAGTTGAGAGTATTTCACGATGATGAGGATAGCTATGCGGCGAAACAGCTTGAAAATTGTTGGAAATGGGCAGTCTTTGTGCCCTGACAAGCAATAGTTGTATTTCAATAAAGTGCACAAACTATATCAAGGTGATAAAAGTGCGTGAAGATCGTTGATTTCAGCCAAAGACCTTGGAATAGTAGTAGTATAGTCAGCTGACTACCGACTACTATATTTAAACACACGCTAGTGTGTCCCGATTGTTAAAAAATGATTGTTGATGAAAAAAAGGCGGCCTTCACTAGCAGACTGTGTCTTTTAACTAAAACCAACTTATACCTGATTTCAGCATACTGGTGTAAATTCACCATGCGGTAGAAATCTTTGCAGATCGTTTGAATCAGGTATCTTGGGTCCAGTAACGAAGAAAACGTCAACACGAAAATGTGGGAACGTGTCCTTCATGGAGAGAAAGTGTCCTCGATAACGTTAAGTGTTACTAGTAACTAGTAACTAACTAATCTCCAGGCTCCCATGTTAATTCTCATAGGGTATAAAGACACCTCTACATTTCATTAGGGAAAGTTGCCAAATCTAAATTTCGGCAGACAGGTAAAGCGTCATATGGGGAAGTGCCTTTTTCTAAAATGGGGGTTGCAGCTAGAAGCACGTGGCCCTGAAGTGGCTCGTAAGTGCAAAATTATTGTTGTAACCATTGCTTGTATTTTCATCCAATAGTAGTTTATAACATGCTTAAGTGTTACACACATATCGTTTCAGTACTTAATTGTAAGAATGCACTGTTTTTTCAAATAGGTGGTTCACTAAGAGACAGAATATCTTTATCTTTTATTGCAAAGGTTTGGTCGTTTTTTTTTTACGGTGCACGAATCCAAACTGAATTATCTGCCCCACGACGATAAAAGGGACAACTTTGCTAGAATGGAGGTTAGGAAACAAATTGTACATCGTCAGCACAGGTGGGAACATGTTTTTTTATGGAGAAAAAGTGTCCTCAATAATGTGACGCGGACATTTTATTTTATGTAGACCTACTGTTCATGCAGTCTAGTGTAAGTAGCGAGTAATTTTAAACAGCTGGTGAGTTGATTAGTTTTAGTAATCTTCGTCTGCCACCAGAATATTAGAACTGTATGGACATTTACCATTCCGTGAGTTTGTAGTATGTGTTCATGATTGAATTGAATGATTAATGTTCACCTCGGGAGAGCCAAGTGAAGGGTGATGCGCTGATTGAGTGAGCAAAGCGGACGAAAATCAGAGTTTGTTACCCATTGCTCTCAAAAATCGGGTTAAATAAACTTAAGCATGTGAAACATGGGCATACAATAAGCCAAACTACGTCCATTTGGCTGGTGTATCGGCTAATTGGGCAATGGCAAACGTAAAAATTATGAATTAGAAAATTTATAGATACTCCAGACAAAAAAGGTACAGGTGACTATTAGACAGTGGAATTCTTTGTATCACAGGCCTATGAAAGTTGTGATATCCACCCAAAACCAAAACTGGTATAAGAGCAGCCGCCAAGTTTCCAAAAAGGGTCGGCCTTTCAAAGTACTGATATCATTCAACCAGGGAAAGGCCGCCAAGGTTAATCCTATTAGCCAAGTTAATCACACGGAATAATACTTTGGACGTTTAATGAAATCTTGAAGATTGCTACCGCTAGTGGCAATCTTCTAGTTTTCATTTAACTTTCGAACTATTAGTAGGTGCGATTAACTTGGCTAATAAGATTAACCTTGGCGGCCTTTCCCTGGTTGAATGATATCACTACTTTGAAAGGCCGACCCTTTTTGGAAACTTGGCGGCTGCTCTTATACCAGTTTTGGTTTTGGGTGGATACTGACTACTGACTAATTCTGCTCATATAAAATAAATTATGCGACAGATACGAATGAAATTTGGTATTCAGTACTCTTTTAACTCTTATACGTGACTTTTATGGTTTGACGTTTGGGGAGGCATTAAATAAAAAGATTGCAATAATTTGTAATGCTATTTTTCTGTATGTTGGGAAAACGCCACCGGTGATCAAAATAAACATTACTCGTTATTAGTGTTAACAGGAGCGCATTATATACACGTCCTTTATGCTAACCCTGGTGTTAACGAGTAACATTGCAAACGGACTGCCAGAAATAATCGGCAACATAATTGTTGATAAAATGTACGCGCATGCATGCATGGCTTCGGGCTACTAAGCTCTTAATAAATCCTCAGTCCGCACTACTTATTGTTGATGGTTGAATGGAAATCAGCAAACGCTTTAATTTATATGATTGAAGTCTTCACTCCAGCGAAACTAAAAAAAAAATTAATATCTCCGTCGCATTCAATATTTTTCGACCAAACTTGGCCAGATAGTAGATAAATGGGCATGGGCAACAATAAAAGGCCACACACAAAAAAGAAGTGATATCTAAAACAAAACCCACAAGGGTGAAAGAACCCGCCAAGTTACAGCCAATCAAAGTAGTGATATCAAAGCCAAAAAGGCTGCCACCAAGTTACTACATTAGTTGCCAAGCTAAGCCCACCGACTAGCACGTTAAATCAAAAACTTGACCATTGCTACCGATAGTAGCAATGGTAAGGTTTTTGATTTAACCGATCTAATACTCGGTGGGATTAGCTTGGCAACTAATGTAGTAACTTGGTGGCAGCCTTTTTGGCCCTGATATCACTAATTTGATTGGCTGAAACTTGCGGGTTCTTTCATCCTTGTGGGTTTTGTTTTAGATTACAACTTATCTGAAAGAGTGATCGACAGTTTGACCAATGATGCACACTTTTTAAGTACTACATTTAAAATTGTAATGAATTTGTGGTATGTGTGGACTGTAGTGTTCTTAATTTCTGAAAACTCAGCGTCTCGGGGGGATAAGGGGGAGAATTATTTTTTTCCTAACTACGGCCTTGAACGTAACAACAAATTGAACGCAACAGCCAAAATCTTACATTAGAAATAACGTAGTACAGTAAAGTACCATTATGCATTTACGTATCGTCGGCGTGGCAGGGCCCGGATTCGAACTGGCATCCCAATTCGTCCCTAGATCACTGACATAGCGCATAGAACAACGAGATGCGAAGCCGTTTCTAATTGTTAAAGGTATCCGATTGTTAAAAGATTGATTGTTGATGTTAAACAGGCGGCGTTATATCCCGGCTCTCAATTAAATTCAAATCAGCGGCCTCACATGCGTCTCTCAACTATAAGCAACTATACGCATATTTTGTAAGGATAGCCCGATCCCGATTACAGATTAAGAGTGCCTCACGTATCCTTACCGACATTTGCTATATCGCTAGAAATAGGGATCAGTATATAATATCAAGATAGATCGGTAATAAACCAAATTGAAGATATTTTCATTTTTCGTCGACCGATTTTCACGTTTGAATAAAATCGCTTCGCTCCATTTTGTCGACAGTGGAACTGATGACGCCCTAGTTACTTAAGGAGGAAACGTTGGGATGATAATACACCAAAACCAACAAAGCTGCGTTCAACCTTTAGGGGTACTAAATTCGTCAACCATGAACAGTCGCTAATTATACTGAAAAGCTCTATCAACTTAGTTTTAGTGACCCTTTCCACAAAGCAACTGGGAAGCTTCTCCACCAGATATCAACCAATGGCCATCATGCTATAGGCTATCATGCATCATGCAACAATGATGAAGAACTCGCGGCAACAGAGAACAAGAGTAGTGGCATCCACCAAAAACCAAGACTGGTACAAGAGAAGCAGCCGAGTTTCCAAAAAGGTCAGCCTTCGA
>JAHWFP010122813.1:0-20261 GCA_023313725.1 Lithobius niger | reverse complement strand
TGGAACAGACTATAGCAGCTTCATTAAGACACACTACAGTCGGACTGCCTTCCCACGAGCGAACATAATGTAGGTGTGCGTTCGAATGGATGTCTGATGTCTGTTTATCGGGTGACGAAACGAATCCAGGGTTGCCCTTACTTCTAAGGATGGCAGTTGTGTAGTCAGGGAATCTGTGACTGAAGCTAAACACGACTCAGTGTAAAGCAAAAGAACTCTTTTAGAGTGAGTATTTACATTTGGGAGGGAAAAGCACTGTCCATGCGGCTGACGACTCCCATCCAACATATATCTTTCAACATCAGCCTACAGTTTGAAAACGTATGAACTGGCTTTGGAGATGAATGTGTTGATAAATTCGGCTGGAAATGTAGAGTCAGTGTCAAACCCTGTAATGATTGATAACCACACTCACCGTGAAATTATGAAATTAAAAACTCAAGCCTAATTACAGTAAAAAAAACAATGAATGTGGTAGCGGTTGAGAATGCCCAGTAAGACTAGGCGAAAGCTCCTGTTTTTTATCGGTTTTTTTTTCTGTGATTAGGCTTGAGTTTTTAATTTTGTAATGATTGGTGAAGCCGCCGCCTTTAGCCGTCACGCCGAATTTTTTTTTAGTAAGCTGCAAAGCAGCCGCAAAAGTTACAGCTGAAGTCTGGCGTAGACTCCCAAAAAATGTGGCTTAAACCGAAAATATTCTGTACTGTATATAGATTAAAACAATGCTGTTTTAATATGCATAGATTATTAAAAGTGTAGTCTTTATACTCGGCCAACTTCTTAAAGTACAGCAAAATACTGTAGACTGTTGTATTGTTCTCAACAATAGCCGCATTTCTCTTGTTACGACGCTACGACGTAGGCCTATGCATTTTGTTTGCTTGACATGCTGCTGAGAAAGAACATGAAACAGGGTGCAGGCAGCAAGCGAACATTTCAGGTTGCAGGCACTTTCTGCCAGGTGCGTTCTCTCTTTCCGTCGTTTCAGGGAGCGTTCATAAAATATGTAACGCCTGAAAGGGGGGGGCTTGGGCATATGTGTTACATTCTGTTATGATGGGGAACGGGGAATATGAGCAAATATTACGTAACATACTAATTTTCGCTAAGTGTTTTCTAAATTGTTTTGCCAAGCTCTTTTGTTAAGCCAAGTTATTTCTCTGTTCTCACAAACTTGCACAACACGCACAAATTTCGAAGTTCAAGGAAGACACGCAGTCTTTCCTCATGAATTTTCGACAGTCCTAACACTGGTGGATGTAAATACAGGCGACTGTCTTCATCAGGCTTTCCTTCACATGCTACCTCGTTCTTACTTTTTTTTTTAAATTAATTTCTTTGAGCCTAAGTCAGCCGAAGCATTAATGCTTGTATGACTGAACCGGCTCAATTTTGAACATTACCAGACTTTTAGAGAAGAAGAAATATCTGGTAAAGGGAGGTGCCAACACGGGGATTCGATCCGGGAAACCTCCGATCATCGTAGGGGCCGAAAGATTGTCCAGAATTGGCCAGAATAGTTCCCATAGCCATTGAAGGAGCATGGTAGCCTCTCACGCTACCCTGGCTGGCAGTCCTGGCGGGGACTTTGCCAAGGTCCCCTTTCCTGGAGTTCGACCAGATCTGCAAACCTCCAGCAACCTGGCTGAGCTCTCTCACAACTCAGCCACGATGACCACTACTACTACTTACATTTGATTCAAATTTGGCGGTTTCACGTTGCCTCTGGTATTAGCTTGCCTATCTCTACTCAAGTTCGGCGGTTTTACATTGCCTCCTGTATTTACTTGCCACTTTCGATTCAAGCTCTCACACAATTCACCTTTCAATAGGAACTGTATTGCAGGATTGGATGTAATGGGTTTATATTTAGGACAAATACGAACCCATCACTTAAGTCAGAATATGGCTAAGCAATAAATGTTATAAATGTGACACCAAATAAAATAATGAAGGCGAGACTTGATTTTATACCTCAATTTCCACAGACTTTAATATGACATTATGTTAAATTCACTTGACACTTTACAAGAGTTACCCCAATAATTGGCTCGGCCCTTGATGCCTTACAGAAGCTAATAATCTCAGTGTCACCAAATGTTAATTGAACTTTGTGTGCCAGTAATATTCAGTTATCTCATAGTAACCAAACATATAGTGATAATAATTATAACCACAGGAACCCAAACTAAGGTTACGCCCCTAAAGGGTTCTCCAGTCATACCAAACTCTATAACCCCTGTGGGCACACAACAGTCAGGGAATCTATTGAACGGGTAAGTTAGCTGAACACCAATATAATAACTACTCATAAGTAATATGCATGATAGACAAGTATTGCACTTAGCTGTATAACAATGCAGGCCAAATGGAACCTCTGGCCCTGTCCTGGGCTTGGCAGCCTTGGCTCTCTGTCTCTCTCTCTCTCTAGGGCAACTGACAGTAGGCTAGTGGTCTGGTGGTCAAGGAAGCTCAATAACAGTGACTTTCACTCAAGTTGATCTCTCTCCCCTCTCTGAGCTGGAATCCATTGTCAAGTTCAAGTTTAACCCACTTTTATATGTTGGCCTTTATTGATTCAGCAATTTATTGTAATGTGATTTGGTGGCCTTCGTGGGGGAGAGGTTTTAATTAATACGGTGCGGCTTCGATTGAGAAGCCCCAAGGTTCTTTCTTAATTGCTGGTTTTGACAGATTTATGATGAAAGTGAAAGTCTGTCGCAGGACAGATTCATGATCCTTAATACATACAGTATTAGCAATCGAAGGTGGCTGTAAGAGCATTCCAATCTTATATTGTACAATAAATCAAAAAGCAAAACTTAAATGTCAGCGAGGAGACGGACCAGTATTTGTCCTTGGCTGTCATTCCAAGCCAATAAATTATATTGAGGTTCAGTGGAATGTAGGTTATGGTATTTCCTTTGGCCTTCTCAGCTAGCTTTCATAGAGGCTTTTGTAGGTTCAAACAACCTCTGTTCTCTGACAGTTTTTAGGTGTTCTTCCAATATTTATATAAAAATAATATACAATAAACTAGCAACCTGATATTCTGTATTTATATAAAAAAAAGTCTTACGGCAGAATTTAGTAGGCCTATGTGACATAATATATGGATGTATATGTAATGACTTTATTAGCATAATTTGCATACAGTAAGCCTCATAACATTGGATGATCCCTGGATATTCATCAGCATGGTCTTCTCTCGGACGTGGTGTTGAATAGCCATGGATTAGAGTCCTCTCAGGAGTACGTCCCTACTGGATTTGGCACCAGGAGGTTTCTTGTGCCTTCCCAATCTATGTTGAGCCGTGTTTCCATGTGGTGCATTGCAATGCTGTTCGTTACTACTTGATTTCTGGTGTCTGCCAAATACTGCTAGACTCTGGTTCTAATACCTTTTCTAGTCTCTCCAATATAGACAGAATCACAGACCCCCACATGGAAACTGGTACACTCCTTCTCTAGTATTCTTGATTTAAGCCAACAAAACCTGCTCTTCTTGTTCATCTACATTCTCTCCGCTCAAACTGTTTACCGCTGAGTCGCGGCGCCTTCGTCTCCATCAAAAGTTGCTTTTTTAGCCCTTAGGAATTTTTCACATAACTCGCAACGCCATTTGTCTTTAGAACCCATTGGATTCCCTTAAGGTAGGTTATACCAATTCGGGGTTTTTTGCTCAACACTGTAATCATCGCCGTTCTTCTTCTCGTTGTGGCTCAATCCCTTTTGCTCTATCTCTTCGCATGCTCACTGCCTTCTTAAATCACCGCATTGAGGCAACCTGCTGGGTACCCTAGACGGATAAACCTCCTTTTCGTCTCAATCAAGTACTTGAGAGCCACATCTAAATCGTTCGAGTTGTTGACCATTCTTTTCTGGGCAATGGCCTTCTGCTGCGAGACTTGGTGTCCTGAAATGAAGGTGATACCCCTCCCAGTGGTTGTTGGTTTGCTGTAGGGGTGATACCCGATTACTCCTGTGTTACTACGAGACAACACTACCTCCAGAAATGGGAGTTCCCCATTCACCTCCTCCTCAAACGTGAAGTTCAATTCTTTCCTCCACCTGTTCAATACTCTCTGCACATTGGTCGCTTCATTCACTTCAAGATGGTCATAGCGTCGTCTTCGAAACTTTTCCAGATGTTGATGGAAAGGAAGGCCTGCAAAACGAAATGATCAAGGCGTTGCATGACCATTTCAGAAATTATTGGAGAACTGGAGTACCCCATGGGTGCTCCATATGTTTGCCAATATGTTTTACCTTCATACTCTATGTAGATTGACGCTAGCAGTGTACTTGAAAGAGGTTTGTCTTTACAATAAATATAGCTAGAGATCCTCTGATTTTTAGCTGACATTTTAAGCACACACAGAATCAAACATGGGACCAACTGGGGAAAAGTTTGACATCATCAAACGAAACGAGCACTTCGTCCTCATCAATCCTGATCTTTTTAGCTCTTCCAACAAGTCAGCTGTGTGGATAAGCTTACACAGAGAACTTACATATTTCTTCAGTCTCTCACTCACCAACCTATTTGCGCGAGTCCTCCTCTCGCAGATGTAATCAGTCTTAGAAGTCTTCCTTCTTTGTGCATTTTCACCTGCACAAAAATATGGGGGAGACGTTGAGGGAGTTTGGGTTTTAGTGCTTGTATCTAATCAGCAGTATGGCGTCCTTCATTCATAAACCTCTCTCAGCTGAAAACAAGACCATTTAAGGCCGATTTCCAAGCTCGGTTTCAGTTGCCACATACTTCCCAGACATGCAGATTTCCGCCTTTACCCTCTCGTTGAGTTGTTTCTTATCAAGTACTACCGTCGGGTTTGCCTTGTCAGCCTTACAGATCGTCACCTCATCACGATTCCGTATTTTTCTAATCGCTTCAAACTGGACCTTCGTGAGATTAGCTGTTTTCAATGGTGGCTTAGCAATAGCAATTTGCTGGAGTTTTAAGTCTTGTACTTGTATCCCACGAGTAACCGTGAAGCAAAAGCTCCACGTCCGCAAGCAAGTTAGCTCTCACGTGCTCGCCCGGTACAGCTGTCTGGGGCACGAACTTGAAATCTAAATTTAGGGCACTCATTTCCGTATCAGAAAGGTCGTCACTGGATAAATTCACCATATATTTAAACTTCGTAGAGCAAACGTCCTTCCCCTTATTTAACGCACTTTCATACGAGAGCCGATGACCTCCGATTCGCTCCAACTTGGCAATGTGACGAGCTGTTGTTTCTAACCTAATGTAGCGATTTTTTAGATGGGGATCTTTGCGGTGCCGAATTGGCAATAATGGGAGTGTCGTTCCAGGATCCACTTTTGGCTTGAGTGGATTTTTGCTGTTATGAGTTGTAAGCTTTTTCTAACTTAAAATTAATAAAATAATAAAGGATGAGGAAAAAAACTAGTGTGCTAATTTTTGGTTGTAGTGTGCTGTTGAACAAAAACCGGTAAACGGTGATTACAGTGGTTTGGCAAAGTCATTTCAAGAAATAAAATCACACCTGAACCACCAGGAAGAAAACAGTTCACAGTTCTACTTGAATTTTCGGAGAAAATACCGTTCTCCTTCTTCAGAAATACACTCACAACACGGAGGAAAAAACAAGTTCTCACATCACCAAATGTAAACAAAAATTCGAAAGGACGCGCGTGGAGAAGCAGACCACTGATCTATACAACATCGCTTCCAAGGAGATTCCACTTCTTGGTCAACTCGGCTGTGAGCTGGTGTCCCTTGCATCCGGGTGAACTGCACACGGGGTCTTAAGGTGGGATTTAAATGAAGCAACTCACCTTGGGCAGGGGGTTATTGAGGGTGACACAGGGTTGTAACTTTCAAATTCCAAATTTATTACGCTTCACTAACCGATTCTTCTTTAAGCCTAATGAAGCTCTTTACTTTTTCCAACAATTCACACGACAGCCGATATTTCAAAAATACACTAATCATCTCCACGTTAGTTCTCAATTGTTTCAAATACCGATGACAATCGCACAGAGAAACATACAACTGGCGTGCGCGGCGATGGCGTGGCCGTGTAAACCTCCCGCTTTTGGCTTGACTGCCAAGCAAACTGGAATCAGATTCTCCCGTTTACAGGCCAAATTGAAGGCAAGATGACCGTCAAATCGAATCACACTGCAACTAGTTTTGACCAAAGTTCGCACTTTACGAAAAATATGTTGGGAATGTACTTCACAAAATACCGGCAACCGGCGTCTACAGTGGTCGGAAAACGACATAACTAGGCAAAACATACACAACCACCACGCAGAAACACCACAAAGTTCTTTTTAAATTTTTGATGAAGTGCAACACCCGTTCACCTTCTTCAGAAGAAATTTCAACTACACAAAAAACGTCCGAAAGCTACATAATGAAAGTTCGTGAATTCCAGATTTCAAAACCACGCGCGTGAATGGTTGCGTCACTGATCTTATCTTCCATCTGGATACCCCACTTAGCATCAAGCTTGGCAGCCAGCGTAGATGTCGCCAATCTGTCAATGCCTTTAAATGTCGGTCCTGTGAAGAATGTACTTCCCGAATCAGTCTAAAAACATTGTGAGTTTTACTTTGAAAGTTCTTCAAGAGTCTCACAAACCTGCACAACAAGCACAAATTTCAAAGTTCAAGGAAGAAACACAGTCTTTCTCCGCGAATTTTCGACAATCCTAACACTGGTGGATGTAAACACAGTCGACTGTCTTCATCAGGCTTTCCTTCATGTGCTACCTCGTTCTTACTACTTTGGTAGTGTGGTTCGTTTTGATTATCTCAACACATGCTTGGCAATTGGCTTTCCCATCAACAATACTGTTGACCTGACTTTCATAGACTAGTGAACAAACCTTCTCACTTATAAGCTAAATTGAACTTCAAACGTGTTCAAAGGATACATTCTGCGAGCAATGTGTGCATGGAAACAAATCCATTCAAAATGAAAGCACCTAATTTATTGCGTTCACGTGCATCGCTGAGTTAATTTCAATAATGAATGAAACTCTATCTGGCAAAATTTCATAACGAACACTTCCCTCATTAAATTCCTTGTTGCCAATGCGACCAGTCACGAAAATAGTCTTCAGAATCACCCTCATCGCCCAACCTGAGAAACCTCTTTTAACGAACGTACCTTCAGGCAAGCAAGCCTTTGAAAACTGGTGACAAACACATTTTTGTACCATCTCTTCGCACTTTTTGGGCAACCAATCAAAAACTAACATTCCTAGAGAAAACTATTGTCATCACGGTTTTGATGAAAACCACAAGGCAGGTCGACGCACTTTTAACCTGAAATTTATTGAACATGAGTGAGTATAGAGCTTTCACCAGTCTAACGATGAAATTGTGTGGTATTTCCTTATGGCTCAACCACAAAATTTCATTGTTCGACTAATCAAACTCTACTCACTCATGTTCAACAAATTTTGTTTCCTTCTCAGTAAAGCTGAACAAAAGACTGGTAAACCGTGGCATATTTGCCAAATACGCGACCGACTGAAGCTGGCCAGAGCTGGGACATGGTCATTGGTTCCAAACACAGTCACAGTATGACATGACCCTTACGTTGTTTTTCGTATCTGGTGTGTGTGAGAGTGCCGAGCTCACCAAGCTCATCACTTCCCATACTGGGACCATGAGGTTACCTGGTCCCCTCACCTATCCTGGCTTGGGGGATGTAATTAATCTTATTATTGGTGTCTTTTAATGAGGAAGTAAGATGAGCGTAAAGGCCCTCAGGTCCTCCCCCAACCCCCAAAATGGCCTCTGTGGGAGGTAGGGAAGCTTGTTCTGTATATCTGACACTTTCGTGGCTGCCCCCACTTTTGTGATCTCTCGATCGCCAAAGCGCTTCGCACTTGGGAGCAGTCCAACGGCGTCAAGAACTTAGATGTCACTAATTTTTGTTTGCCCCTTCATCAGCGTTGCAGGTTCTGTTAGTTAACCTAAAGTCTTTAAACTTTGGCATGTGGTTGGAGGTTTAGGAGACGCTAGCAATAGGGGTTATTCTCTTTGGCAAATCCATTCTACGGCTGCTCCTCTTTCAACCGAGATAACTTGTGGGATGTTTATTAACCCAATGCTGTGGCGCAGCACGTGTACTCCGCTGTACTTTGGTTTGGGATTCCTTGTGCACAAATCTGCCGCGTGTGGTGGTTGTGCGGGACAGCTGTGCCAGATTTTCTCCCCCCCCCCCCCCATCCTAGGGCAGGGAGCTGGAATTTGTCCTCTAGTCTTCCCACACCTGTCGGTGAACTAGGGGAAAGGATGACACTGACTGCCCAGTGTCAAGTTCTCGATGTCATCATTAGCTCTCCCGCTCCACTTCTCTTCCTAGGGTTGAGATGCTGGTTTTATCTTGTCTGACCAGGTCGATTCCTTTGACCCACTTTCCCGGTTTAATATTCTTTCGGGACCTTGGGGTGGAAAGCTGTTTTCATGCCAGCTTGGTGGTCCTTCATGCGTGTCCCGGGGATTACTCTCCGGAAGAATTTTTTATCAAGTGGTAAATTGTGTTACTTCGTTTTCATTTACCCTTCCAGGCTCCTTTAGGCTATAGGTTTCTCAAATTTACATCTGTTGAAAGTCAACAACGTAACCTTAGGGTTGTGCAAATTTTAGACCTCATGGAATTTAACTTATCATTTCAAAAAGCCGTATTGATTATTCCACCCATTTGGGGGAGAATTTTCATTTGTGGTCACAAACTGCTTTGACAACTTCATTTCAAATTTGTAATGCATTTGTGACTTCGGGTCTTTACTTTAATGACCCACGTTAGTTAACCTTATCTTTACCCTTCCTTTCTTCCCAAGTCTTGACATGTGTTGAATATCGTATTTCGCATTTTCAATCATGCTGCCCTAAGGGCTTTGAACTTTACTCCCTGCACTTCCACTGGACTGCCTTGCTCAATCACTGCGTTTAATTTTGAGTTGACATTTCGTCAATGGCCTGTCCTTCCGCACTGTTTTCCCGACTTTGATAAGTCTGATTTTCTCGCTTATGCCGCAATGAGTTGCGAAGGCTTGCAGTTTCTGTCTCACGACGATACTGCATTGGGGTGAAAGGTACGGCTTACCACCCCAGGAGAGGAGCTCCTCCGAGGTTGAAACTGAGAAGAAATCTCCATTCCTTGACAATGGTGAAGAGAGGAGCTCAACAGGAGCTCCTGTGGTTCCCATATGTAAAACCAACTCAGACAGAAATAGGCATCCACTTCAGCTCGGAACACCCAAAGTCTCGATAGCTGTCAATTCTAAGGGGTGAGATGACCCTCATTCGACACCGTTTGATGGCAAGAGATCCTGGAAGGGATTACTTCGAGAAAGCTAAAACGAAATTTCTTACGTTGGGATATCCAGCCAAAAAGGTAAATGATGCCATCAAGGACACCATCAAGGTAAAAGACCACCTGGTGCTGAAGCAAAAACCACCCAAAGCTGACCGGCCCAGTGAAGTGGTTACGTTCATGCCAAAAAGAGGAGTGAACTAGTCCGTGCAGCCCTCAACCAACTTGGCATTGAGTGCTGGTTCCATAATCCATCGAATGTGAAGAACAAGCTCAAAGGAGGAATTTCCGACTCGAGCATCAACCGGCGAGTGTCCAACTGACACCAATGGCTTCACCTACCCGGAAGGTCCCGTCACCAGTCACAAGAGCTGCTGTGCCAGTGACCCCACTTGTTCCTCCAAAGCACTGCTACAACAAGAGAACCAGGTCCGACAAATCCAACTGCTCGCCCGAAGTCCTCATCGGCCACTCACCTGGCTGAAGCCCAATCTTCAGCTACCAAGTTCGCAGAACTCCCTGTGTGACTGTCCAATACAAAGTCTGCTGTCTACTGGGTACCATGCAAAGCCTGCCCAAAGGGGTATGTGGGAGAAACCAAACGTAGAGTTAGCAAGCAGCAGCCAAAGCAGAAATAAAAAAAGCACCATCGCAGCACACAGAGCCAAAACCGAGCACACCACTGACTGGGAAAACACCCGAGTGTTACTGCATTCAAACTCCTGTGACGCAAATCACCTGCAATCGCTTTGTTCAATGAACAGGAGCCTTCCTATCCAAAAATCATGCAGTTCACTACACCTTATCAACTTGAATCACATTGGTGACATTTCCGTACTACGCCACAGGAAGAGGGCAGCACCGTTAACACAGTGAGCTGTCCAAGCAAGTGCTTGAGCTAGTCTCACTGAGATCGTACACCATATTCAAATTTGTGAACGTTTGTGAAGTTGCTTGCAAGTTTCCAAGGCTTGGAAGATCTCAGCCACTGAAAACTCGCCTGTAAATTATCATTTACATTGAACTTTGGGTATTACGTCAACTGTTAGTATGAATAATTCTTTTTAAATACATGCATACATTGAATACATTCTTAACTACTTTCAGCTTTATTTTCCTTATTTTATTTACATACCCAGGAGTAGGCAGCCAATTGAAAAACCAGGATTAAATAACCGACTCAAAAACTACATGATTAACTCAAAACCATGTTCAAATTTTAAACCTTTTTTTTTTTAGTTTTCTTAATACATTAAATAAAATTTTAAAATATTTTGGAGAATACAGTAAAATTTTTTAATTATTATTATTCTTTTAATTTCTTGCAGCTAGTATTATACAGGAAAATACCATTACTACGAATACTGTGAAACGATCTATCAAATTCTCCGGACAATGGACATATTTCCGACCAAATATCGCTCACTTTCACACTGCAGAATGTTCAAACAGTTGCAAATTTTC
This sequence comes from Lithobius niger, assembly GCA_023313725.1. Classification (NCBI taxonomy): domain Eukaryota; kingdom Metazoa; phylum Arthropoda; class Chilopoda; order Lithobiomorpha; family Lithobiidae; genus Lithobius; species Lithobius niger. Next base: position 9,490 of record JAHWFP010122813.1, on the reverse strand, counting down.
GATTGCCTCCAGCAATCTTCATCAGGCGATCTGAGAGTTGTTTCTTTCCTTGTTTACATGTTTTCGTTTCACTTCACTGTCAGCTTGTTTTGCATTCGTATTCGAAACCGCCACAGTGCCAAGCCTCAGGCTTTGGTAAGGCCGTTCTGCTTCACTCTGCCCACTCGATTCATGAGGCCGATCGTTGTAAAGTAGTTTCCACTTTGCGTCCAGTTTTTGTTCCAGATCTTTACCTATGAGGTAAGTGACATTAGGGTTCGTAGGGCCCTGCAGATTCATGAGTGTCACACGCAACACAAGCAGACAGTGAAGTGGAACGAAAACATGTAAACAAGGAAAGAAACAACCCTTGGATCGCCTGATGAAGATTGCTGTAGGCAATCGAAAATTACCAAGTGTTTGAACATTCTACAGTGTGACAGTGAGCGATATTTGGTCGGAAATAGGTCCGGAGAATTTGTTCGTATTATACAGAATTCCCGAAACGGTGTGTACACCTCAGAAAAAGTTATTCATTATGGTATACTTGAAATGACACATGCATCTAAAGCTAAATGTTTAGCAGCTCACTTTGGGGCGAGGGGTAATCGTCTAACTGGAAATTGCATAATTGGAAGAACGTACACTGTATAACAGTATAATGGAAAGTCGTCTAAAACGAAATTCGTATAATGGAAAATCGTCTAATGTCCCTGCCTTGCTCGCTGCGGCTCTACATATAACATCAGAAACCGCAGGTGTATTGTTGTCCAGTTAGAGATTTATCCATTATACGACGTTCTGTTTAGATGGTTTTCCATTATACGATACTCCATTTAGATGATTTTCCAGATTTTTTTATTTATGCAGATACTAAGACAATTATCCCATTAGACGATTTAGACGTTCGTCCGACGCCCCCTCAGTTTTATCAGCTCGGCATAGACATCATTTTGAAATTAATCGGCTAGGCATCAGCTCTGCAAAAATAAACCCCACTCGGTACAGCCTTACTTGATAATAACATGCTAGCAGCAGTAAATAAGATTAAAGCATATTAATTAAATTCCGAGCTACGTTTGCATAATTTTAAATGCAACAACGATATTGGTGTTCAATGTGTGTATTAATTTGGTTACAGCACTAGGTTATGTTAGTCAAATTTTTAAACACTCCAGATTGATCTTCCTGTATAACTTTCCTGCACTACCTTCAAAAGAGCAGAATTTCTGCATTTTTTCGCATATTCCCACGTTTTACGTAAAGAAATGTCAGCACGTCGAAAACCAATGCATCACACGAAAGTATTGAGTACTTGCAATAAAACTATAATTTTAGTCTGCTCAAATTTATTTACAGTAATTGTGAATTTGTGGTGTAGGTACCGGACTCAGTATTTGAGAAGTATCGAAATCTGATCGGGAAACAATGGTATCGGTGCAGCCCTGCTAATCATACCATAAAATGACCACTGCACATGCCTACAAGCTACAACCACAAACTTTACCTTTGCATAGCTTTCAGCAGCATCAGCCCAAAACTGCAAGATGTGCTCCAATTGCTCAACAGTTGCTCGAGAATTGTCTACAATAAATTCAAATAGATCATCAAACAAAATAGTAAAATATGAGCTCATCAAGGCAGCAGCACTGACTTTAAATTTAACTGATGGCATTAAATCATCCCCTTTTGTTAATAATTCATACATAGACACATAGTTTCAGTAAATTTTTTAAACCATACAGTAACCACAACAAATTATGCTGCCAGCTTACTTTTCAACTCTGTCGCTTTACAGTGCAAGCCAACGGAACAGCCATAATGCAAACAATTCCAAAAGTGCATAAAAGCCTCAAAATGGGGTTTTAACCCCAAACAAATAGTTTTATTTATCGTAAAATACTTCCTTTTATTTTATTTTTTATACTTTCCGTTTGGATAGGCATTCCATTCCAACCTTTAATGAAAATCCAAACACTACAGGCCCTTGTAATGGCGCTTCCTGGGGTGCACGTCCACCTCTGCGAATCGCTCCGCGTCCCACACTAGCTCACGGTTTATATAACTATAAACGGTTTACGGCTCACGGTTTATATATGAACTGTGCCGTAAGGCCAGTTCAACGTGGGATGGTTTATCCAGGTAAGTATTGTAGGATAAATATAAATCTATCTTTAAGGGTAAAAGCCCGTTTTTACCAATATCCTAAAATAAGCACCTTATTTTTTATGCTGAATTTGTCACATCCATACTGGTGTCAAACCCACGCATTCCAAGTCCAGAAGAAAGAGCTTAACCCCAACTTACTATTAGTACATTACCTTACCCAACAATTCTCTTGCTCTCCCTACTGCTTCCTGATCTTGCTGCCGGCTGCCCCAAAGTTTGTCTCTGGCTGGTCAAAGAAGACGTACGTTGTGGGCGATGAGGGCGGTCCAGCTTTTCCATCTTCCTGCAGCTAAGACCTCTTCCAAGGGTGTTCCCACCGCGAATGCCCAGGACGTTGCCATTGCCCGGGGCTCGTGGGCGTGAAGTTTGGGCTGTGTCTGAACCAGTGTTAGTTTTGTGGGCCTCCCCGATGACCTGACATATCTACTTTGCAATTACGGATGGTGTCATGCCCAGCTTGGTTGGGCCTTCAGCCTCCTCCGCTAACCTCACAAACAAGGGGTTCCACGGTTTTGCAAGTCCCATCGTGGCAGCACTCTCTTTGATGCTGCATTCCTTGGTTTTGGCCATATAGTAACGAAGGGTTCTCACCAGGCACTGGAGCCATTTAATGCAATCGGGACCTAAAAAAGGCAAAAGAGCTGAAACAATTGGGGCCGGTGTCTTGTCTGATTTCAGGTTCTTACAGGTGCAGGAAGGAGATTTTCGACAATCGCTGATGTACCAAAAGTACTCCTTGCCACTAGCCAGCGCTGCCAACTCACCCTGTTTTGCTGCTGTCGCCAGTACCAGCAGGAATACGGAGGCGAAAAATGAAAAGTGACCGGATCACGGACAAAATTCGCATATGCCTCTTGGAAACTTAGGGTGGAACCACTGCCACATATTGACTTAACGGGGGAAGGGATGTGTTTAGAGGTGCTTGGGGTTTTTCAGTTAGATTAGCCTCGTAAATCGAGACATGGGATCTGTCACCGGGGTGAACGTCAACCGATTGAACGGTATGTCCCTGACAGATTACACCATTGGCGCTGGTTTCATTTTGGACTCGTCTCTCCTTTTGGATTCAAACAGTGCTATTAACAACAACACGAAAGACCTCTCTTAAACGTAAGCGAGCTTACTTAATAGGACTATACAATTTTTTCGGAATAAGAAAACCAAAATTTGTGCGTGTTTACTTAGTGAATAGACATTGATAAAATGTCTACTCTGGCACACACAGTAGACATCAGTTAGTCTGGCTTACCTCCGTCTCTCCGTTTCATCACGGCAACATGCCAACGTACCTGCTAATTCGTGGGCAAATGCTTAAATCGCCAAAGGGCGTGCGTATTCCTGTAACTGTCACTAACTCTGTGCACCCCGATCGACCAGCTTGGGTGGAAAATGTGAAGGTAGGCGTCCGCAAGATCTATGGAGACCGCCCAGTTGCCAGGAAGAAGCAAGTGTCGTATGGTTTCGACGATCGCCATTTGAAATGAGGATCTTTGATAAACTGGTTTAGCGGTCGGAGGTTCAAAATAAAACGACGATCGCCTGTCTTCTTGGGGCAAAGAAAAATATTGCTGTAGAATCCCAGCTGTTTCGGATTGGTGCAGCTCGTGATTTCGGTGGCGAGGAAGTCCGTGATTGGCAGTGGTGCTTCTAGCCAAGGAGGGGACCAGAGTGGAGCCGCCCAGTAAAAGGAAGGGAGAAAACCTTGGGAAGTTATGGAGAGGACCGATCTCTTGACAGGCCGGGAGGAAGAACCGAAGATGGCTGCCTACTGGAACCAACAAGCGGTAATTGTTAAAGAGACGACCTGGGCCGTTAGCATGGTCCGGGGAATTATGGTGGCAGCGGTAGTCTGGTGTCGAGCTACGACCGTAGGAGTGACCGCGACCGTGTCCCTGTCCCTTGTTCGGAAAGGGAGACCGAGCACGGCATGGTGGAGAAGCAGGACAAGGTTCTGGACGGGGTAGAGGCTTAACCCAGTCGTCCTTTGGTTCGGTGGAGACTGGAGGTCCTTCCGGTCGCTGTCGTCGAGGACCTTTAGCCTTTTATGGCTTTGGTTTTCTTGTGATGTCCAGGTGAGGGGCGATCTTAGGAATGAGCCCACAAAAGAGTATCGGTCTCATGAATTGGCTGATTTCGAAGGACATGTCTAGTGGAATCATAGAGGTTGGGGGCCGTGTTGAGTACCACGTCACAGAGTAAGAGCGTTGAATTGAAGAGCGCCCGTGTTAGCCAGTTCTTGGAGTGGAAGGTGGCAAAGCAGGCTTTGCAAAACACCTGGCCGACCAGAGATGCTACGTCCATGGTTTTGTCCGGAGATGGATCCATGTAAAGTTTTTCATACAGAGCATTGGCGGCCCATGTTCAAAACGTCAGATTGGGAGGCTGCTCATAGACCAAGACGCAGGAGATGATCGCTGTCATGAAGAACAGAAGAGGGGACCGAGACTCGAAGGAGAAGGTACAGGAGGTACCGAAATCCAACGTGACGTCCGCAAGGAATTCCGACTGGGGGGTAGGTGTTGAAGTTACGAGGATTGGCCGCTCCATCACCTGAGGGGGAAAAAAGAACGATTCGCGACTGGCACAAGGCGGTGGTGGATCTTTGTTGAGTTCCAACGGTGAGCCGTTGTTAAAATCAGGCCGCCCATTCGGAGTAGGGTGGTGAGCGGAGTAGTATTGATGAGGACCGGGTTTTGACGGGGAAGCCGGTCGCGAAGACGAAGCCAAATCCCATAGAGAGACTGCAGTTCTTCCAAGGCTCGGCCGCCTGAGGTGATGGCTTGTATAGGAAACAGTTCGTTATTATGTCTTCGACGACCTTCAGGAGATCTGGAAGAGGGATCTCGGAAGGGTCTGGTTCGACCGGCTGGTCGAAGTGAGCATGTCTTGAAAGAACATTAAAATGGTCGACTGGTGGGGGTAGGCGGTCGCCATAGACTGAGTCAGAAGCGTCCGATTCCGGCGAAGATAAAGGATGATGCGGCCGAGGAACCGAAAAACGGAAAGGTGGTTCTTGCTGACGGGTGGGACCGGCAACATCGGATGTGGACAGACGAATTTTCTTAGTCGTTGAGGCTACCAAGTCGTCCGTAAAGTAGCTGGGGTTAGGGGCGACCGGAGACACCAGTCGTTTACGGCTGAAGGATTGAAGCGTCCAATCCCTAAGTTCATTACCTTTTTTCCTTGAGAGCGGTTGGGCAAGTGGATGGGAACATCGGCCGGCAGAACCGGTCGCCTTCGTCTGGCACGGTGAGACTTGACATGAAGCTTAAGGCGATAATACACTTCTTTGGGCCGAAAAAGTTTTTCTTGCAGGGACCGGTCATCCTGAGTCGATGTTGACTGACCGCAAGGGATCGGAGAAGTGGTAGTGGTGTTGATGGTCGGGCCAGAGGCGACCGGAGGATCGGATTGTGATGGTCCAATAATGAGAACCGTTGGTAACTGGGAGTCCACTTGAAGCGACCGGGGATCAGAGGTGGCCAGCGTCGAAAATTCAGGCAAAGGTGGGTCATTAGGGATGACGACCACAGGAGAGTAGGACCCCATCCGTGGAAGAGGGTCCCGAGGAGTACACATGGTACAAGGCATAGAGCGACCGTGGAGAAACAGGTTCCAATGAAGAGCGCACTGAGCACGACTAGCAGGTCGAAGTGTAGAAAAGGAAAGATGAAGAAATGACTTCCGTCTGCATTTATATAACGGAGGATGCGCATGCACAGTGGGTAGCAACGCCGGATGATCCAAGAACTTTACTCTCTAGATTGCACAGCAAAAGAAGGAGAATGCTAAAAATCAGGTAATGGATATTTTCATGACGCTCAGAAACTTAATTTTATTTCTAAATTTACATTTAGTTCCTCTTTCCATGGTATTTCCAGGATTCTGCCAATATAATGTCTCATCCTGGGAACACAATGACTCATTTTTGGAATCTGCAGACTAACTCACAACTCAAAGAATATTACAAAAAATTGTAATTTGCGAGAATTACTTAAATTACACGTTTGTAGTAATACTAGCCCATTAATAAGCTGAATTTGCAACTAAGTTTTTAGCTTCAGTTCGAATAATTTTTTTAAGAAATTAGCAAATATTTTGTAACGGTGTAATAACAACAAGTAAAGATTTCTAGTAATTTTTTAAATCCCAAATCTGCCCAGGAAAAGGCATACGTTATGTTTATAGAATACCTGGATAGCCTCAACAGCAACAAATACTCAACACGCAAAGGCCAAAGCAACACTATCTGTCACTCTTTCCAAGTACAACAATACGACAACACAATGATGAAATAACGAAACACTGCCAAAGGACAATTGCTGCAGGCATAATTCTTCTACAACATGAAGTACTGAAAATGAATGATAGGGATCTTGGTGGCTCATTGGTTTGGTTGTGCAATTGATACTATGGGCAACCTTGTTGTTTATGCATGTTAGTTTATGACTACAAGGAGCAAATCTGTTACTGCATATAACTATTCATGTAGATGGATACTACAGACCCAGGCCACCTTGTTACTTATGCATGTTGGTTTTTGATTACAAACAGCAAATGTGTCACTTCATATAAACTATTAATGTACTAGTATATTAATTAACACATACCTAACGATTTTGTAGCTAATGATTGCATCTTCATCAGTGCTTCATCCTCATGCATTTCTCCAATTTCTCGAAAAAGTAGGAAATGTAAGGCGACCATGGTGAACATATCAGTATCGCTTGGATGATAGCGTCGGAGGTAATCCAGCAGAGCCATCTTCAGATCAGCAATCTACGCACAACAAATTAGCCCTGTTATAAAACTGTGGCATCTTCTGCATTTCATAACCAATTTCAGTCCTTACCTTTTCCATCCCTTTCTTAAGCAACAATTCAAACTGGTGGTTTTCCAATAGCAAATCAAGAATGCAAGTTAGCTCACTGTACCGGCCTATTCCAGTCAACAAGCGAACCTGAATGTATTTTAATTATTGTTACAACTACATATGGACATTTAATTTCAGCAGCAAGTTACTCACTATCAATATATATTCTTCAACTTCGGCTAAAGTTGTGGCCAGAGACTTGGCTCTTCCGAGTACTCTCGTGATACCTTCTGTACTGCATGCCAAACTGAAACAATGGTGCGCTAAAACGCACAGTTCCACTTGAAGATGGAAATCATCTATAAAGAAAGTTTCAAATTAAAAGTCAAACAAAATCCAATACAACTTTGAAACAAGCTCAAAAAATATAAGCCTAACTTTGATTTAGACATGCTTCTCGGTGCCAGGGTTCGACAAATAATTTAAACTCTCCTCCTTCATTCCATACTCTTCTAATGCTGCGAATGACTTGCGCTGCTTTAACTGTTGGTATTTTTAAATATCCCTCCCAACTTTACTTGTACCTCACCTAAATTTAAAATACTAAACTTTAAATGTAAAAAGATAATTTTAAAGAAAAATACTTGGGCTACCTTTAAATGATAGCTTATTTTGTTTAAATAATGCTCATTCGATAAGAAAGAGGTGCGTAGCCAAGCTCTCTACCATTGTTGTATGGTAGATGCAACTCCACTATAGCCCAGTTCAAGGAAGTAAGCCAGAAGGATGGTTAGATCAGGGTTTATTTCCAGGGCCACGCGGTCTGTCCTTTAGAGATGTTGTTCAGGGGTTCAGGATGCTCTAGAGTGGGCTGTAGCAGAGTGGCATACTTCAGGAGGAGATGCTGCTGGTTAGGGGACCAGCTCCCAGAGCGCAGCTCAAGGGGGCTGCATGGCCTTTTATACCTAGAGCTAGAGAGAGAAGTCACCACAGGTGGTGTAAGGTATTTCCTGTATCATATCCTGCTATCCCATGAGCCTCCTCCGCCAGCAGCCAGCCCTAGTGACAGATTATGCCAGAGCTTCCCTGACCTCTGATCTCTAGGGACTGGACCATACATCAAAGTACATAGCATCACTGGAATGCATTATCAATAATAACAAATACACATAGTATACAATATGGAGCCATAGCATCAAGGTAAGAAGGCCCAATAAGGCCCTAACCTAAGGTATAGGAGGAAATAAGGGAAGCTGTGGAAATCGGCGTTGCATAGACCAACAACGTTCCACCATCACTTTTTATTAGTGAAACCTTTCCCGGTTCAACAAAAGCAGGGAGGAGGGCGAGTTCATTTAAAGGTAAACGTTTTAGGATAAATAATAACAAATTTTATCTTTAAAATTGAATTTTTCACTTTCCTCAAATTACTACCTTTAAATGATAGGCGACTTTGTCCAAAAGGAAGCGTGTCAGTTGAACCAAGCCTGGTTTAACATACAATAAGCACCTGCCACACTTTTATCTGTAAAGGTAGGATTACAAAAATCCTGATTGGTTAGGAGAACCGGCACCAAAGATCAAAAACTCGGGGACTCAAATTTTTTTTTCCTTTTCTCTTTTCACGAAAAGACCTCCAACTTCAAATGTGTGTATCTCCATGGAAAATGGACCAAATCGACTCTGGTTTTCAACCCTTAATAGCCCTGAACTCTGTCTACAATTCCACGGAAAAAGAACATTAAAATTCATCCTACTTTATTCTCGGCACCATTTTGAAAAAGCGTCCAAACTGAGCGCTACCGCACCCAAATTCAAGTCGCCGTTTTCCGAAAATTGTAAATGTGTAATTTCATCTTAAATATTATTTTAGGCATAAAGCTGACTAGCTTAGTGTTGTTTTAGAGGGGCTGCCAATCGGCACTCAACCACATACATGTAAAGGGGACCCACACTTGAAGTTTTTATCATGCACGGCAATAGCCGTGTATATATATGATTGAAGTCCTCTCTCCAGCAAAACTAAAACTATTAATTTCTCCGTTTCTATTCAATATATTTCAACCAAACTTGTCCAGATAGTAGATAGCAACTTTTCCAAACTTTACACCAACCTTTATGCAATTCTTTGCAAGAGTAAACGTAGGAAGCCACACGTAAATTTGAAAACTGTTCACTTCTTGTTGTTATTCTTCTTCTTGGCTGACACGGTTTCAGAAAAAACTACTTCACCTACCTAAAATCTGAAACATGATCTGATCCAGAAATTTACCTGGGCTTCAGTCTTACAGGGAACACTTTTTCAATTGGTTGATCCATTCTGGCGTTACGGGACCCTAAACGATCATTTTGATTGTTTTACATTGTTTTAACCATTATATTTAGGGAACAATGCCACTCAGCAAACTCCAGATTCATTCTTCGTCCACGTGTTATTTCTTTGCCAAAAAATTGATTGTTGAACGGTAAAATGAAAGAATCAGTGTTTTAGCTAAAGGCATATATTTTTAAACCAAACTAAGCTCCGTT
>JAHWFP010122809.1:51859-67237 GCA_023313725.1 Lithobius niger | reverse complement strand
AGTTAGTTTGATTTAAAACGATTAAGCACCGTTAATACATTTACACTACCAAGGCAGAAACGGCTGAAGGGGGGGGGGGGGGGAAAGCAAACGAAAATCGGCATTTGTTAAGTAGTATGCTCAAAAATGTGACTGAAGAAACTAAGTTTGGTGAAATATGGACACATACATGAGCAACCAAGCCGCATCCAACAGTGGATCCAACATTATTACCCAAATTCACGATCTCAGTCCTCATTTAACAATAGAACACGACGATATTGCAACAATGGTTTAGGACTGAGATGCAAAAGGAGGAGTGATATCGGGTATCACGCCTGCTCTTGGATATCACGCCTCGATATCACGCCTGGATATCACGCCTGTTTGTGAATTAAAGAACATCATGCTTGCTCCAGATGTTAAATAGGACTTTACAGCCTCGGTTAAAATAAGAACAGCACCGTAAAAAGCTACTTATGGTTAAGCAAGAAAAAATGCTTTCGTTTTATTTATTTAATTTTTCTTGCAGCACGAAAACATCGTGACACTGGACTATAAAGGTTATTTACGATTTAAAATTACAAACGACATCGCTGACTTGATTAAAATTTAGAACAGATTCTGTTTTCCTCGTCAGTCTGAACAGTGCACACGTTCCTTCCCCCCCCCTCCCCCCCTTCCCGTCACTCCGCAAAAATCTTGACAAAGCCTAACGCTAGCCATTCTAACACAAACGCCTGTGATGGTTTCATTATTTTTTATTTATCTATTAAATATGGAGCTTTTCAACTTGAATTAAACCTAGGCCAAAATTATTACACATTGAACATACGTTTATTTATCACTAATCGAGCCCATTTGGCTCTCCGTCCTATAATTACACGTTTATTGTCTTACCGCATAACTGTTCCAGATTCCGAAAGCACCCATCATCGCACAAGAACGAAAACCCAGTTAGCCAACAAAGGTTCTCTGCTTTTATTTTTGTATTGTTACTCGATTCCGACGTGCCCCATCACCGTTCATACCGCGGAAACTCAACGCTGAATTGGCCCTTCAAACAACTTTTTAAGAGAAGTAGTCTGAAGGGGCTGTTCGTCGTTGAGTTTCCGCGGTATGAACGGTGATTGGGCATTTCGGAATCGAGTTACAATCAATAAACACGAGCACAGAACCTTTCACTACGGAAGGAATAACAATGTGCCAACAATGAAATCTTTGTTGCATTGTCGACCTTTCTGGCCAAAAGAACGTCAGCACGGTTCATTCTTTGTTGTTTGCGTGCTGTGCTATTGTTGTCAGACTGAGATCTTGAAATTGGGTGATCTGGGTTATCAGACACTTTCTTCGGTAAGGTGGCTGATAACCTATACACAACCGACGTGAATCTTTAAATCCACGTTCTCACAAAAAAATAGAGAGAATTGTCAGAATGCTATCATTGTTGGCATTTATTTATTTCAACTTACATTATACATACGTGTATTGTTGGATAAGCAGTTTAAATTTGTTGTCTAATAAGATTGCTTAAAACAATACACAACAATGAATCTGGTCATTTTGACTTTCCTAACCCTGGACTAATTGTTTTATTTCGTTCATTTTCAGCACACTAGTTTCCCGATTGCAGCTCAGGTCTGTCGTTCTTGTATGATCCAACGGATTTTAATAAACTCTGGTACGTAAGCTATTTATCAAGCCACACAGGGTTTACATTCCGAATTTGGTATGAAATGGCGAAGCATCATAAATTCCACTTTACCATAGGAGACCGAATCCGAGCAGTACTAATAGAGAAGCGACAATAACGTCATATCGGTGACGAAACTAGCATCTGGAGCAGGACGTTGAGCTAGCTACAAGGTGCACTGCATACAAATGGGAGTAAAAAACAACAGCGTCTTTAATGAAGCCGATGCTACGAGAATTAATTCTTAGGCCTAAAAAAGGTTATTTTGTCCAATACCTTACATTGCGAAACGTATATTAAAGTTATATATTGGTAAAGAAAAGATTCCACTTCGTTCAAATTGTAGCAGCCGCCAAAAAGTCCAAAAAAAACACGAGCATTTGTTAGGTCCAAACCTGCTCTCACAATATTAGCTAGTTGATTCAAGGACAAACTATACGCTAAACTATACACACCTTAGCGTATATCCAGTGCCCTTTACAGTTAGCTCAATGACCACCTCCGGACGCTAGTCAGTGTGGCGTTATTATTGCTGCTCCATAGCAAAACCACATATTTTCGCTTCTAAATGGCAGACTTTTATACGTGATTTATTTTCGTAGTCCCTAATATTTATAAGGTCGTATCAATCCTGCGACCAACTAGTTTCCTAAACTAATGCGACAGATTAGCGGCCGATTCGACCAGATTAGGCCGTTTCCAACAAAAGTGGCGTCACCCTTTAGCCTTTTAGGACTTGACCCATTGTTCTACAACATGCGTCAGCGTTTGTTAACCATCATGCTTGCATTGTCAAGGGTGTTCCTAAGCAGTTTTAAATACAAGCCGATAAATACGTTTATGTCTTCTAGCCTAGTTGAGTGATTTGTTACCTTCTTTTAGCTATGCCATCATTTATTAAATAAACAATCCCAGGGAAGCAAATTGCAGTTCCGGCATCTTCAGTCAATGGAGTCAACGGAAAAACCACCTCGAAGATTCGGTGATTCTGCCGCTGCAGCAGTGACGACACGTTGAAGGATCGGGAAGTTAATCACGCGTTTAGGAACAAGTTCGTTGGGCTGCAACGACAGCCCTGTTCGTTGTAGGAAAGTGGTCAGTGTTAGCGTCAGATTAGATATAAGTGACTTTTCACTTGTTTTGCAATCTTTTCCGTGCTATTGGGCGCCTGTGGTGACAGAATGGAATGGCTCGTTCGTATTCCGTTCTTCCAGAAATTGCACCACCTATCACAAACCCATCATCCCAACTCAGTATTTGGCTGGTGCATGGATACTAAACTATCCAACCAGACCTACAACTTTCTTGTAAGGGGGGGTTGGGGGAGTAGACAATAGGAGGTTTTTGTGGAATGGTCACGGTGTTTGATAGCTATGGCCGATGCGCGAAACAAAAATTTAATTTTAGGTTAATTTTACGTGAACAATTTTCATTAGCATTAATACTAGTTAAAACACAGCCTCACACGAAATTTTCAGGTCAAATGTATGGTTTTACTTACACTGTGAAAATAATTAGTTGTTCTCGGGCATTTTTTTTTATTTATAAAAAAAAACCCGGCTTTTTATTTTTATTTCATAATTCAAAAGGCAGTTTTTTTCCAAAATAATTTTTTTGCTCCTTACGACTGGAAAAGTAAGATTTAACATTAATCTTTACGAGTTTGGTCCTGAAGGAGGACTTAGAGCAATTCAGGTCCTAATGTTGGCTTCACAATTCAATTATTTTTCTTGGTAACACCATACTGGTGGCAAGGCTAGTACTTGGAGTCGGTCGTTGAGCTAGGTGCAAGGGACACTCGATACAAATATAGGTAAAAAACATGGCATCTTTAGTCAAGTACTGTTACAGCGGTTTTCTTGGGCCACAAAAACGGTATTTTAGATAGTCTCTTATGCTGCAAAACTTATATTAATAACATAAATTGGAAAAGAAAAGATTACACTACCTTTAAATTGCACCAGCTGCGAACGAATCCAAAAAAATGACCATTTTTTAGGTCCAAGAAACCCTCGACTCACAGCATTGGCTTGACAAACAATGCTAATATTTTTGCCGCCACGTGTATTCATCGCCCCTTGCAGCTAGCACAACGGCTTTATTGTCACTGCTCTGTATATCACATTTGTTACAAAATAATTGTAATAAAAATACTTCACTAGCAGGCTGTGGGTCACCAGCAAGAGATCTGATAAGTATTTCTTTTTTTTTTTTACGGCATTATTCTTTTTTGGGTTGTAACTAACGCCCTCGATCAAATCCCAGCAAAAAAAGGTGAACCTACCGTGAATCGGTGTATGCGGCTATACTGCTATACTGTATTAAAAGTCTGTAGTTACCATGAAACTGCCTGTAAGGTAAGGTGGCAGTTTAGCACAACCATGCATGTTTCTGTGCTGCAGGCGCATGTTGTTGGCTTCCCTGTCCAGCTCAAATCCCTGCCTATAATTGCCTATAATTGCCTTTATTGTCTATAATTGCCTTTAATTGCCTATAATTGCCTATAATTGCCTTTAATTGCCTATAATTGCTTACCAAATGACTACCAGCTCAAATACCTATCATGCTACATAGCTTACATCACAATGAAGTAGACTGAGGAGCACGTAATGTTGCTTTAAAATTGTAAACATGACTAATATGGTTTTAGTTTCGATTTTAAAACAGGGCGTGGTAGCTCGCATAGAATTTTTCCTCATTTACGTGTTGAATATTTTTCTTAGTCAATAATTTAAGTAAGTAAATGAATAAATACACAAATAAGTGAGTAAATAATTTGTGGATAATTCCAGCTAGTGTAAGTGAATCACTGACATAATTAAAACCATTTCTGATCAGTGCCTACTTACCGTTCGGCGAGGTTATGCAAAGAATAGTAGCCGAGGAGCAACAAGTCTCGTTTTAATTGAGCCCAAGCTGGCGTCTTGTATTTACAGATGAAGCGGGGAATTCCCTGGCGCACAGGAAACTGGATGTTGATAACAGAATCTGTAAAAATAGAGCACTAGTCTGGGGTCAAAACCGTGTGTGCGGTGAGGTGAAGCTAACACCCTAGAGCAAGGGGAAGCCAAGCTGAGCCTCACGAAAAACAAAGTGAGCAGGGAGCCTCTGTTGATGTCACTCACGAAGCTAGCTTGACCGCAACGGATACGTAACCACCGCAGCCTGCTCCTAGAGTAAGCAATCTGATTATTACAAACAAATAGCAAATGTTAAAAGTAAGAATCGAATCTGGACTTGTCGATTGAGTTTGTTCGTCTATGGGAGTTTGTGTGTTTGTTTGTTAGGAGCGTCTGTTGATTTTGTTGTTCTGCCGGCGGAGTTTACGAGTGGACAGCATGCATTGGGCGAATGGTGGAGAGCTTTGCTGCCCGAATTATCAACCACTGCCCAAGTATACGTAGAATAGCGGACATCGAATTTTGAATACTTAAAGTGTTGTGCTGAACTATGTATACGGATTAATCGTTAATGGTAAATGCCATTGTGCAAACATTGCGTGTAACTTCTGCGTTACTTTTCATTGTTGAAATAGAACAACGTTGCATTTTTAGGCCACGTTTTTAAGCTAAAAATAGTTCGACTGAAGCACGTTCTCATGTAGCAATGCTAAATCGCAACAATTGGAGTTTGCGTCCAGGAAAAAGAATTGCTTCAACGCTTGTGTGGCAAAACAATTGTTCAAAATTCGTTGTCCAGACCTGTACAATATTAGTAGCCTTATTAAGGTTTGACCTCAACCTCCCATGTTAAAGCCGAAATTTCTATGCTGAATTTGTCCACTGTTTTTCACTATTTTCTACTCCAATTTAGTATATAAGCTTTGTTGGACTTTGTGAACATGTGTCCGAATTTGTGTTAATTTCCAATTTGTCACATCGGCAATCGGGACTAGTGGAATAGTCATTTTCATTTTTGGCTTCTTGGACTTCTTGTGCTTGGCACGACACGACCTGTCTACTACGTTCTGTGAAGATCAAACTATTTGTCCTATAAAGCTGGTTCTTAGCTCATTTTACAGGTATTGCTCTGTTTGTATGCCCCTTTCATAAGGCCTTTTTTTAATTGGTCAAGTGGTTTAGGGGTTAGAGAGCTCGGATTGGTCGTTTTATATTATTTTAAACATTGTTATCATACAACAATGCCAATCAGCAAACGCCAACCTCAAGACGTAGACTAAAAATTTAAAAGTTTGTTTCCATACTGGTTTTGCAAATTGTAACTGATACAGATGCGGAACAATAAAACAAGCAAATCTAAACTGCATGGTATGCCAAAGTAGCACGAATTAGAAAACAAAAACGAACTCGTTTGATGCTTAAAGGAAGGTAACCACCAAATGAGAAGCTTCAGCATCTATAGCCATTTGCCGATATCCAGTTCTGTCTAACCCTTACTTCCAACAGGCGACGGAAAACACAAATAAATTTCTTTTTACACAAAAAACTAGCCATGTGCTTCTTAAGTATTGAGTGTAAAGTTGGTGCGCACACGTGCTCCAGGAAGCAAGCGATAAAGTAAAGCCTAACGACATCACAGGCGTTATTTTTCTATGTATCGGCTGTCTTGAAACAAAGATTTTGAACCGCTAGATGGGTGCCATCTAGTAGCAATGATATCGTTAACTTCGACCGCTTGCTTCCTGGTAAACGTGGATGCACTAACTTTACATTTAATAATTAAGGAGGCACGTGGAAAGTTTGTTGTGTAAAAAGAAATTCGTTGCGCAACGGTAGATGGTGCTGCAACCTGTCATTCGGGGAATAGGAACCTTTAAGATAAGGTTTAACCGATCCAAAGTGAAAACAGCAAAGGAACACAAATAAAATTTCCTGTAAGGAAATACTGCAGTGTTTTACACGTAAATACAATTAAAGCCAGAGCTAAAATTTCAATACTTTTCATGCACAAAGGAAGAATAATGTAAGGCTACACATTCGACTACGTTCTTGGCTATTTTATCAGTGTTCGTCAGTCACGTCGTGAAGATACATACATCCCTTCTGATGATACATATATCATTTTTCAAAGCGTGGAATTTCATTATTACTTTCCAGACATTTCCAGGTTTTCAAGAACTCGCACGAACCCTGAATCGCGTGTAGAGCTGCGCTAAGCACACTAAGACGATTAGTTTAGCCAAGTAGAATGCACCAATCGTTAGCTGCTCTGTGGTGTGCAAAAGTAAAAACATTTCAAATACAGCAATAAGGTTTCACGTGGACTGAACAGTACAGCAACACTGCAGTATTTGAAACCTTACAGGAAAGTTAATTTGTGTTCCTTTGCTGTTTTGACGTCGAATCAGTTAAACCTTACCTCAAACATCAAACGAGTTCGTTCTTGTTTTCATATATCATAGTTCGTAGGATTATTGGGTCTGTAGTTCTTTTGGCATGCTAAGGGAAGGGGGGGGGGGTAAAGTCACTATTCCTGCGTCACACGCTGTCTACTCTGCATGGTAAACGCCGCCCACAGAACAACTTCATAAATCAATAATACCAGTGGGCATCGCGAGTGTTTGCCTATACGTTGTTATTATTGTTAGCCACATTATCCATTATCAGCATCCAATTTCCTGACAGAAGGGAATTCCCCGATTCGACCCATGATCGCCAAAGTAAAGCAGCAAGATCACAACTAATAACATCTCTTAAACAAGAATCGCGAGATGCCAAGCCTAATTATTTGCTTAAGGGCTTATTTTAGCCTGGCATTCTCGCAGCCACAAGTTAGTTGCGATTCATAGATCTTGGTTAGTGCTGCAAATTGGACCAGAAAAATTTCGGAAAATTTCCGAAGCAATGGAAAAATATGAAAAACTGGAGACTTAGGCTATTAAAAAAAAAAGCTGATTCTCAGGCCCTGCCTGGTACCGATTTTTTGACGAGAAATAAAAAGAAACGGAGCGATAAAAATAGGAATTGCAGGTCAAAAATGCTCCTTGATGAGGCACGAAAATATAAAGTTACCATTGTTGTCATTAAATAATTTCATGGGCACATTGTAAGCAGAATGTTATTTATTTTACCAAGAATGTATAGGGTTGATTTTACCTAATGTAAAAATATTATCAAAAATATAAAACACAACAGAGCCGTAAATTTGTTCAAATATTTTATTTTGCATGGCAGTTAAAACGTTCAGGGAAGACTTTGTTGCTATTTTGTTTTCCTTATAAGTATTGCAATTATGCTCCGATTTTCAATCTGTTTTCAGAGTTTGTCATGTTTGACGCTCGCGTACAACTTTGTAATTCACTTTTGTGCTGTATCTTGCGCCGTTTGTAAAATAGAATGCTGATGACCTTGAATGTTGTTTTCAAGGTCATTGAAAATATCTTCATTGGCTTCCCCATATCTGACTTATATTACAAATATGTCTTCAAATAAACGTAGGATAATTATATCGGCAGTTGTTTGCGTGTGACCAGACTTTTACACCACCCTGTATAAGACAAATCAACTTAAAACAGCAACAGAAACGAGTGGCATATTAGACACTAATATTCCAAGGTAATGTACTGTATTTCTTATTAAGATTCTCAATATTTGACTTAACGAATTATACGAAGTTTCTCTATTTCAACGTTTCTCTACTACCGACAATGAAGAGTAAATGAATTCTAAATCCACTCTCCAACATTTTCTTGAATGATACTCGTCGTTGTCATCATGTACGTCCTTTATAGTGGAATTTATTTTTGAAGAAATAAAATACAAATTATTATTTAAGCTCAAATTTCATTTTTCCATTATTTGCAAACGGAAATATTTTCCAGGCAAACGGAAATATTTCCAATCCGTTTAAATTATTCCACTCACAACACTAGACTTGGTACCAGCAGAAGTCTTAGTAACAACGGTACCTTCCTAGTTAACTTCGTTATATGCATACATTCATTCTTTAATAATAATAAAAGCAATCTATTCACTCAAATAAAAGTGAAAAGGAGATACAAGGGCCCAAAAGAGGCCACTTATAGCAAAACTAAATTAAAAAAGAAACACAGCAAATAAAATTGGGAAAAGGTTTACGAAACTAGAGGAAGGGTACGAATAAAAAAGAGCGCAGCCAGCAATGTGATTATGTAGAGTAATGCCGATTAGTAGTAACAATCAGTTGCAAGGGATATATTTCGACATAATAATATTCTACCCCAAAACAACACTTATTAAGGAGTCCCGCCAAGCTTTTCGCGTGATATCACCGTGTGATGTCGTGATATCACATGCCAAGCTCTTTCGCCAAGCTAATCCCACCGAGTAATAGTTCGAGGGTTAAATGAAATGTTTGAAAATTGCTTACTGCGCAATTTTCAATTATTTCATTTAACGTTTGAAGTCTTAGTCGGTGGGATTAGCTTGGCGTTTGATACCACGACTTAACACGGCCGAAAAGCTTGGCGGGAATCCTTAACAAGTTTTGTTTCGGGGTAGATATCAGGTCTTTTAGGTCGAAATTAACGAAATCCATTTGTTTTTCTTAGTGATTATGAGATGGAAATACCAATCTAGTTTTCTGGTCCATATTTTTTTTTTGATGATTTTCGTTTCATTTTGAGGACAGCATTATCTCCTTACAAACGCAGATTTTCTATTTCTTATTAAGCACTGATTTTTTTAATGTTCAGTTTGGCATTGTTGCATAATAACAATGTTTAAAACAATATAAAACAATCAATTTTTAGTCGTTTGGAGCTCCCTAACCCCTGAACCACTTGACCAATCAGAAAGGTTCATATGAAAAGGGCACATCTACAGAACAATACCTGTAAAATGAGCTAAGAACCAGCTTTATTCACCGCATGGAAGAATTTATTTTCGTGATACAAAGACAAGCGTTAGTAAGTAGTAAGTATTAAGTAAGTAGTAAGTAATTAGGAAAATATCAACGTTATTCATGTTGTTTTTCCAACAAAAAAACGGTGAGCTGTATCCTTAATAGTGAGTTTTATGCTGTCAGGCGACCAAAATGTCCCGATTAAACAAGTTTCAGCCTTCACTATCGCATAGTTATTTATTCTCAGATGGCTGAAAACAGTCAAACTACTTTAGCTGTAAAAACACAACGTGTCTAGTGGTCGCCATACTCATATATACATATTATCTGGATGCTATCGTTTTATCTTGGCGGGCGACAGACTAGCGTGTGTCTTGATTAGGCAAATATCGACGTTATTCACGTCGTTTTTTCAACAACAAAAAAAACGGTAAGCCGTGTCGTTAGTAGTGACTTTTTTGTTGTCAGGCGACCAAATTCCACGAACCAACAAGTTACAGCCTTTTCTGTCGCATTGTTATTTTATCCTTAGATGGCTGAAAACAGCCAAACTATATTTGCTGTAAAGACACAACGTGTCTAGTGGTCGCCATGCTCATGCCCAGGGTGAGGCAAAAGTCTGGTCACACGCAAATAACTTCCGTTATAAGGGTCCTATGGTAATTCTGAAAACATATTTGTAATGTAAGTCAGATGGCGAAACCAATGAAGACATTTTCAATGACCTTGAAAACATCATTCAGGGTCATCCACATTCTATCTTCCAAACGGCACAAGATACAACACAAAAGTGAATTACAAAGTTATACGTGAGCAATAAACATGACAAACTACGAAAACAGATTGAAAATCGGAGTATAATTACAATAGTTACGAGGAAAACAAAATAGCAACAATGTCTTCCCTGAACATTTTTACTGCCATGCAGTGAAGCTTAGGGGCTGCCTCTATAAGCGAGTGCATGTATGTGATCCAAGTCTTTCCTGCATCAATGACTACAGTTAAATTTCAGATTCCAGTAAACGAAAGCGGGTACGGATTAGGCCTAAAGTAATGAGCCATCATTCACAACACAGAAATTCACGTTCGTTATGTAATTACTTTCTGATTATTTTTTTGGCTTAAGCTTAATGCCATTTCGAGTGACTTCCAGCCCGGTCGCAACAATCGCCCACCAATGAAAAAACGCATTGTCGTTACGAATGCCTGACTTTCATCCAAAGGCTGGAAAACCGGACATTCTAATACCCACACTTTTTTACAGCTTCGTAAATCATTATGGCAATAGAGATTACTTCCATTAAAGGGTAAATTACAAGTTTACGGTGAACAGGAACCAATTGACAAGATAAATTTGCGTCACTTGCTCACTGGCAGAGGTGGATTTATATTTCTGCCACTTAGTAATACGCAGATACCCCCCGACCCCCGCCAAAAAAATGTGCTTTCATCGGCTTTTTTTCAGGTAAAACGTTTCAGGAAATATGATGCTGGATAGGCCTACGATCAGAATAAAGCGGGCGGTTGGAAAAATAGTGGGCGGGGGGGGGGGGGGATTGGGAGGTTGCATGGTTTAAAGGTGTGGGCATTCGTATGCGTAAGTAAACTTTTTTTTCGGTTGGGGGGGATATTTTCCTTGCAATAGTAAGCTAGTTGCAGTATTATTCCAAAGTACATGTTACTGACTGGAAGACATGACGTAAATAACGGGGGAGGGGGAAGAGGAAGAGACCGTAAGGGACAAGAATGAAGGTGCCCCCCAAATAACAAGGCGACAAAGCTTTGAAAACACGTCTGTTTATTCGCTGTTTTCTCTAAATGTTTTTTTCTTTATGGTGCCATACATTTCACAAAACAAGGGTTTAGTTTTCCGATCCCTCCCCAGAAAAAAAAAAAAGTTTATTCTATGTATACAGATGCCGGCCCTTAATACGTATGCAGTGCTCCCTGATTATGCTGCCTGCCACCTTATTTTCAAAGTATCCTAATCGTAGGTCTATCCTGCATTTTTCCTGAAACGTTATTCCTGAAAAAAAAACCCACGAAAGCCCTTCTTTTTTTTTTTTTGGGGGGGGGGCGGCGGGCGGGGAAACAAAGTTGGCGTAGTCCCTGGTAGCAGAAATATAAATTCGCCTCTACCAATGAGCCAGGGACGCAAATTCTTCCTGTCAGTTACTACCTGTTCAGCAAAAAACTGTAATTTACTCTTTAATATGGAAGTTATCTGTAATGCCATAATGATTTATGAAGCTATTAAAAAGTGCGGGCATTCGTAACAACAATTCGTTTTTCATTGTTGGGCGATTGTTGCGACCGGGCCGGATGTCACTCAAAGAGGCATCTGGCCCGGAAAAAAAATCATATAATTATGTAAAATCAGAAAATAATCACATACCGAACGTGACTTTCTGTGTTGTGAGTGATGGCTGAATATACTTTAGGCCTAATCCGTATCATACGTTGTTTTTCTTTTACTGCATCCTGAACTACACTCATTTACTTGCGTAGTGATTGATGCAGGAAAGACTTGAATCACATACGTGCATTTGCTTGGAGAGGCATCCCCTAAGCTTCACTGCATAGCAGTTAAAACGTTCAGGGAAGATATTGTTGATATTTTATTTTCCTCGGAACTATTGTAATTATGGTCCGGTTTTCAATCTGTTTTCGTAGTTTGTCATGTTTAATGCTCACGTACAACTTTGTAATTCACTTTTGTGCTGTATCTTGTGCCGTTTGGAAAATAGAATGTGGATGACCTTGAATGCTGTTTTCAAGGTCATTGAAAATGTCTTCTTTGGCTTCGTCATATCTGACTTGCATTACAAATATGTCTTCAGAATTAACATAGACCACTATAGCGTCAGTTATTTACGTGTGACCAGACTTTTGCCTCACCCTGTATACATTTTATTTGGATGTTATCGTTTTATTTTGACGGGAGACATACTAGCGTGTGTCTTGATTTTCGTGATACAAAAAAAGCGTTACCAGTAGCCAGTAGTTAGTAGTTAGGTAAATATCAACGTTATTAACGTCGTTTTTTCAACAAGAAAACGTTAAGCAGTGTCACTAACAGTGACTTTTATGTTGTCAGGCGACCAAAGTCTCTCATTAAGTGGGTGACCCCTAGTTCTATTATGATCTCTGAGTGAGAAATAGCGACTGTAATCCACGTTGCAGAGTTCATGACGAAGAGAATAAGTCAATGCTAAGTCACATATCAACCTACGCTTTTCAAGAGAATCAGCATTTAAAATATTCAAGCGCTCACTATAGCTTTTAATTTAAAGACCAGGTAGACACTTCGTAAATTGACGCTGCACTGATTCCCCATTGTCATTATCTTTAACCAAAGACCAAACTGGACTTGCATATTCCAAAATTGGTCTGACGAATACACAAAAGGCCCAAAATTATGTTTTACGGTCTTTAGAGACAATTGCACGCCGAATCAATGCCGCCGTTTGTATGGCAACCTTAACAATCTTTTTGCAATGGGTTGGACTTTTCAAGTTATTAGAACACCAAACACCCAAGTCCTTAACCTTAGCTTGGTGATAAAGATTTGCTCCCAATAGCGTATAATCAAAATGTATATTTTAAGGAAATACGTTGATTTAGAACTGGGAATAGATAACTGCCATTCAGTTGACCAGTTCTCCAATAATTTAAGGGCATTGATAAGTTCTAGGTGGTCCCAGTTTCAAAATCGTCGGCGAATTTCGGTAAATGCACGTTTAAATTATCAGTTTTAAGATCATTTATGTAGAAAATGAACAACAATGGACCTAAAATTGAACCCTGTGGAACACTACTGGTTACTTTAACAGCTTTTGACAATGTGGTACCGACGCGGACCCGCTGGGACCTGTTCATCTAAAAGTGCATTGTTGACAGAAAATTGTATTGTTGACGGAAAAGTGTATTGTTGACATGTATTGTTGACGGAAAATTCTGAGCAATCAAACTCTGGGCCACAACAAATACGAACACCAATGTGACAACAAATAGCACAGTGTAACGATATTACGACTTACTAGACCAGCATATGTTAGGCCGCGACCAGCTAGTCTAGTATATTTTGGATTAGTAGGGAGTGATTATTTGTTTTACGTGAAATGCGATCAATTTTAGCAGTTCGGATGCCAACTAACCATTTGTACGCTGATGTGAATGACGCTGACGTGCTCTTTCCATTCTCAGTTCATTGTTCTCCCTTTGATGTTTGAGTATAAATTGTTAGTCTTCAGAAATCTAGTATTGTTTAACAACAGTACTTTCACAAAGTTCTTACAAATAATATAATATAATATAATTAGTCGACTGCATCGTCGTCCTTTAGGTTAAAAATGACCACATTGTTCTCACATTGTAACCGATTTTTAAATGCCGAGTACGTTTGGTCAGTACTCGCAAAGTAGCAGGCAGCTGGGACACGCCTATCTTCAATTTTATAGTTTAACACTCATAGCATATAGTTTGTCATACTTGCAAGACGTTGAGTATTTATCACTGTTGAATGATTTACAGATCTCAATCAAAATGCAAGTGTTGAAGGACTGTGATAAATTGCGAGAGGTTATCGAAATTTTACGACAGGTTTGTCTTTCAGTCAGCACAAAAACTACTCAATGTCGAGATTAAAAGAATAATATTGAATAACGATGAAACCACTTATCACAACCATTGCATTGTATGGTATCTGAGATGTCTGAGACATTGCTACACCACTGATAATGCCTTAGTAACATAAGGCTAAAATACAGCACTAGTGGAGTTTGGTCCAAACAGTGGCATCGTCTTGCTAGGTTTTTTAGTCATCAAGGGGTGACGTTACAAGGCAGACGTTATACGGGACGGAAAGCCAATGGGCTCAAGATTGGTTTAATAAATACGGATGCAAACCTATTTACGTTGCCTTTTGGACTTATATGTCGGACTGCCTCAGCGGGGAATCGAACCCGGGACCTTTGAAATCAAAGGCCAAGCTCCTACCGCTGAGGGCCGTGTCAGTATGGCTCAGCGGTAGGAGCTTGGCCTTTGATTTTCAAAGGTCCCGCGTTCGATTCCCCGCTGAGGCAGTCTGACATATAAGTCCAAAAGGCAACGTAAATAGGTTTGCATCCGTATTTATTAAAACAAGGCAGACGTCACAGTATTATGTACAATTGTAACAATTTGTAGACTTTTGTCATTTGTGCAAAGAGTAATTATGAATTTAAGTAAGAAATCGCTGCAGTACAACCAGTCAGCGGCAGTATTATGCACGTTGTAAGTTTTAATTTTAAAGTTGATTTTTAAAACTGACGTTTATCTTGTCGTTTCTAATACAACTCGAGTGTAGTTAAAGTACCGATAAATCTTCGGAAGCATTCGTTACATTCCGAAGCTGATAAAACCACTTAGTACAAGCACTTTGTATTTTTTCAGCTTCAGAGTGTAACTCGTGATTGAGAAAATTTATCGATAAAAATCTACGCTTTCGTAATATTACTACTGATGAGTACGTGTGAAAACTATCGTTCCTGTTGTGGTTGAGCGAACAAGAAGCGTCCTTTCAAGAAGCAGCGTTAAAACAGCTTTAAAGCAACAAAGGAGTTCAGTTTGTTTAACCCAACATCCCTCACTTATCTCATTTCTCTATTCTCACTCCAATTTCTCGTGCGGGACGGGACGTTAACACCTCTTAGTGCGGTTTGAAAATTTGATTTCGACGAATACGCGTGACGTTCGACGCCTGAAAGTCGAACTTTTTCGACGCTCGACGCTTAAGTGCTAGCGTTTGTAAATATGGAACAGACGTAGCAACCTCGAGATTTGGCGTTTGCAACAAATGAATAAGAACTGAACCCAGATCAGTGAGCATCGAGTGATGCATGCTGGGATAGGAAAATGGTGGCATTGACGCCACAATAAAGGGG
>JAHWFP010122809.1:26087-51759 GCA_023313725.1 Lithobius niger | reverse complement strand
AGGCTTAATGGCGCGTCGACAGCTTGGTCATTAGCGCCAACCTCAGTCACAGTGCAGTGGTCCGGGTTGCCACTGCACCACACATTACAGAGATATTATTCAAACCCCTAATCTAAATCTTGTCATACATCTGTACCTCCTGCAAAAATTGAAAAACACCGGACAGGAGGACAGACTTATCGCCCAATTGACGCACAATGTCATGCGGAAGATGGAAACGACGACGAAAACCATCAAGATGGCAACAATCAACAAGGAAGTGCCGGACCGTAAGTGGCCGCCGACACCAATAACATTCAGGAGGGTCAACCCCCCGCAAAAGGAAACAGTGAGTAAGTCGAGTGTGACCAATGCGCAAACGGGCCAACACCACCTCCACACGGCGACTGCGGCGACACGCCGAGTGCCACAATAAAGGCATACTTCGTATGTTAAAAAGTTGAATGCTCGGAAAAAAAAAAAGAAACGGCGAAATGTCTAAATTGCGGTTGACATTCAGCCGTATGGCATCGAATCTTACCCCCTGTAGGAATGTGAAGTTGTGGAACAGCAAAGTTGGATCGTACTAGCAACCTCACACGTACAAAATTTATAAACGAAGCAGCGTGGATTGGCGACTTCTCTAGCGTGATGACGTCACAGAAGAGTCGCCCAACTCTCCCCTCAAGTAGGTTCTAGCACGCTCGTCGCGCGCCAAGCGAAGCGTTGCTGCTGCTTTGTATTTATAAACGCACACTTAGCGATGCTTTAATAAAATGTGATTGCAGCGATTTGAATGAACTGGGCTGTAGACGAGAAGCAAAACCTCCATTTTCTCTGCCAGACGGTTTGACAACGGATGGAATACGAAGCTAGATTTGCAATCCCAGGTTTGTATTTATCAGCTCTGCTTATTGAGATCGGCACTCTTGCTTTTTGATTATTTCAAAAGGGGAAAACCAGAGATAATTTTTTTTTCCGTAATCGTTATTTGCCAGCAACGAAAGTATGTTAAGAGTACACACACAAACACAAATGTTTGCAGCTGTTCTACTCACATCGTGTTTTATCCATTTCTACTTTACTCCCCGTTACATTTAAAGTCAGGTGCAAATCGGCGTAATCTTAGAACAGGTTGGAAGCGGCGGAACATTCCAATTCGGCGATCACAGGTATGCATAGGTTTTTTTTTTAATAATAATATTCTATAATTATTATCGAATCTCTGGAATTGTTTTACGCCAGGGACGGACTGGCTCTTGGCGGTGAAGTGGAGATTTTTGGCTCCAATGTTAGTTTTTTCTCATGGTTCAGCCCATACCCGTGTCACACCGGGTGGCAGCTTATCTTGTAAATCGGTTTCCCTCCCCCCCCCCCTCTTCCGCATTGTCCAGTACAGTTACGTGGCACAGAATTGCCTTTTATAGGACTGAAAACTATTTGTGCCTATGATACGGCTCTAACGGGTTTGAAAAAAAAAAGAAACCCGTATATCTGTTTCAAAACTTAAGCTTTCACCTCCCCATCATCTTCACATAGGTCCGATCCGTGAACCCAACTTAAAAAATGCAAGCTTAAAGTGTGAGCAGGCGAAAATGGGTATTAGAAGGTGCAAATCTCACACTAACCTGGGAATGCATACAAATTATAATTTTCAGAGCCAATATTTTGCTCCTTATTCACCTACAAACAAACACATCAATGAGAATGATGTAAATTGAAACCAAACGTACCCAGAATATTCACACTTACAATGAAATGATAACACATAAAAGGTTTAAAAACGCCCGGAAATGGTTTTAGACTCTCACATAAGAGAACTGGAGGACGCCATGTTGGAAAATGACGACATTTCCGTACCTACAAAACATTAACAGGTAGTTAGTCCTTTCAACAATTGTTTCCATCGTTGCATAACAAGAAAGTTTTTAACTGAGTTCATTGGCCTTTGCTGACTAACTGTAATGGTACATGCTTCCAGAGATGCATGCGAATTTTTTCGATGGGTGCTCTGTGGATAATTTCGGTAGTGCTAACAAGTATAGTATGAGAAACAAACAGTGTGCATTAAAGACTGGCCTTGTGAGGATAAAAGATACACTAATCTGAGAAAGAAAGAAAAGACAACTGCTCCGACTGGGATTCGAACTCAGGACTGCTTGCAGACTGCTTGCTTCGTTTACCCTTTACATTGTGTTTTTTCATCTGTAAGTATAGTATGGTCTGTGGCCTTAGCATGTTTGACAATCGCATATTTGTCATGTTTTTTGAAAGGGCCCAACCATGGTCCAATTTTCTGACGCCTAATTGATTTACATGCTGCACAATTGATGACATACACCACGTCTCTGACAGAGTCTACCTTTGGATTCTAGATCGAATCTTGCAAATTTTACAGGTGGGTGTTAAAAAATCGGAATTGACGAGGTCTTTCAAGTTGACTGAAGGGGGTAGCGGTAGGAGAAGACTGGCTATTGTCCCCTCCGGTCTGGAAATAACTCTAATGCCATTTTTGGAAAAGAGCAGTCCAGTCAAGTGGTTGAAGTATGGAAGACCGTGCGTGGGGTGGGGAGTTGGGGAGGGGGGGGGGAGGAATCGATGGTTGAGGAATCCCCACCTCTCCCATGCTACTTCAACGCAGTCTTCCAGCCACTTGACTGGACTGCTCATCCTTTTCTCCCCGGCAGTTTTGTGAATCTTCAAAGATTGTTTTTCAAAAAATGGCATTAGAGTTATTTCCAGACTAGAGGGAACAATAGCCAGCCTTCTCCGACCGCCACCCCCTTCAATCAACTTGAAAGATCTCGTCAATTCCGATTTTTTTAATATCACCTATAAAAATTTGCAAGATTCGATCTAGAATCCAAAGGTAGACTCTGTCAGAGGCGTGGTGTATGTCATCAAGTATGCAGTATGTAAAATCAATTTACATACGACTATGTAAAAGACCATTAGGCGTCAGAAAATTGGACCATGGTGGGGCCCGTTAAAAAAGCAATGACAAATATGCGATTGTCAAACATGCTAAGGCCACAGACCATACTATACTTGTTAGCAATGCCGAAATTATCCACCGAGCACTTATTGAAAAAATTCGCATCCATCCGGAAGCATAGACCATTACAGTCAGCAAAGGTCAATGAACTCAGTTAAAAACTTTCTTGTTATGCAACGATGGAAACAATTGTTGGAAGAAAGAACTAACTACCTGTTAATGTGTTGTAAGTGCGGAAATGACGTCATTTTCCTACATGGCGTCCCCAGGTTTCCTTTTGTAAGAGTCTAAACCCATTTCTGTGCCTTTTTAAACCTTTTACGTGTCATGACTTCATTGTAAGTGTGAAGATTCTGGGTGCGTTTGGTTATTTTACATCCTAGGACGTTTTTATGAGGGGGGGAAGGGGGTGTCATACTCCCCAAAATGTTTGGCCAATTGGCAAATCAGTCGGCAAAATTACATAATTTTTGGCCAATCGGCAAATCAGTCGGAAAAATTACATAACTGTTTGGCTAGATAGAAAATCATGTCGGTAAATTTCTGGGTTACACCCCTCCAACTTTTATCCTTCCTGACGTCTCTGTTTACATCATTCTCGTTCCTGTCTTTGTTTGTAGGTGAACAAGGAGCAAAATATTGACTCTGAAAATAAAAATTTGTATGCATTCCCTGGTATTCTCGAATTCCGTGTGAATCTGGCCTGACTGCCTGTTAGTCTGGCTCACCGGTAGAACCTCGGCCTTTGATTTCAAAGGTCCTGGGTTCGATTCTCCGCTCAGGCAGTCTGACATATAAGTCCAAAAGACAACGTAAATAGGTTAGCATCTGTATTTAGTTCCTGTAAATAAATAGCCGTCGGCCATTATAATTCCTTTATCAACAGAGATTTTACGTCTCAAACTACCTATTACATTTTATTTTTTCCTTGTGAAATAAAAAATGACGGTCATGTTGGCTGAGCGGTGGCAGAGCTCAACATGGTTTCCCAAATATGATTATGATCGGATCGGAATATGAAAAGAAGACCGTGGTGAAGTCTCTTCTAGGTAGTGCCAGCCAGGGAAGTGTGAGAGACTACTAGCCTGGTAGCCAGTTAGTACAGATAGCGCAGTTGGTAAAATGCACGACTTGGAAACAGGTTCGAGTCCCTGTCTGGGCAGTGGTCTTTTATTTTTTTTTTCATATTTCTCTATCTTGTATTCACAGAAGACCAGGCTTTAATGCTTTACTAATCAACATGGTTGTATAACATTAGCTATCAGAGTTGGTTGGTATCTGGAAAGGGAGCCTTGAAAAAAACACTACTAGAGCTGAGGGGAAACTTTTCCATCTCTTTATAAAATACAATATTAATAAACAAAAACCAGCAGACGTTAAATGTTAAGAGTAAGGGCCTGACAGTCAGAGGTTACGAAAACAAGGAAAAATGTCGACGGTCGTGGGCTAGACGTCATATTTCGCCCAGAAGAGGCTGGTAAGCATTAGATCATCCTTACTAATTGGTAGTGACCTGGTAGTAAGTGCACCTCGTGCATCTGGTTGTAACCTGGTTTTGTCCTGAGGAAATTAAGTTCTACCCTTCAAAGTTACACAGATACGTCAACTTAAAAATAATTCTGTTGAAACAACCTGATATGGCGATAAAAGTAATGCTTACGGTGCTTATGTCGACTAGACATTTATCTTGACAAATCATTTTACAGCTAAGCAACTTTGATATTTATACTCCGTTAGACTAATTCATTATCAAAATTTACTATCCTTGCAAGGAAATGGACCCAGTCGTTTTGACCCAATGGACATCCCTCAAATAAAAACAAAAAAAAAAAGATCACCCTATTCGGCTAATCACCAGCGAGAAAAACAGCACAGAATATAATTCTTGTTAATTTGATTGCCCCATCTTGAAAATTCTTACTACCAACCATCATACTGTTCCCAACTCGCTGACTGTAATAGACCAACATAAAAAAAAAAAACTTATTCCAACGCAACATAATTGAATTTCATTTTACGTACAAGCCGTATTTCCTTCAAGTGACCGAGCTTTGCTCACTCGTGTTATACACGATAAAGTAACTTTGGACCCCACCCCCGCCCCTCTACAAATTGGGATGAGAAGTTGATAACTCCAAGAACGTACTTGAATTAATATTAGCAAATACGTATGTCCGTTACAATAAATGTTTTTTTTTGCACAGCAGAATTGAGTCCCTATGGGAAGCCCACTTTCCACTTATTTAGCGATATTCTTATGAATGAAATAGACAATACCCTCATTCATTACTTTCCTACTGTGTTTTACTATAAACGCTTAGCAGTCATGCTCTTTGTCACGTCGCCCAACGTGAGGTCATTCTCAAATTTGCAAATTCTTATCATAGCTCATTAACAATGGAGGCTCCTACCACCAACCATATCTCCTTTACAGACCTTACGTTGCAATTCCATATAAACCAAAGTAGAAGGATAGATATCTAGCACTTATATAAAACTACCAGAACTATTGATTTTGGTTCATATCTGGACCAAACGTATAAACTAAGCAGTCTAAAAACGACCTAACGCTTATCAAAAACCACACAGCCAACACAATTCACCTCCTCGATAAAATTGCTTATCCCATATAATTATAATATATCATACACATGCATATCATTTCCCCTCCCGTCTCATTCGATTTGCAAACCTGGGGTGAGTTGTTTTGTTTGTGAGTTTTTTAGAATTGTTAATTTTATTGACTACCATAATAACTAGCAGTATTTCTTGCTGCCTTGCATTCCGTAGAATTCTAAGACTTTCATTTAACTACTGCATTCTATTAAATCGTAATGTACCACTGCCTTCGATTGAATAGCATGGCCTATTTATTGTCCTAATGTAGTCTTCTGCTGCTTGAAAACGACTTTGAACTAGGAGGCGAAACGTCGCATGTTTGACTGTTGTTTGCACTTTACGGCTATCTTTTATTACTTATTACACCAATGGTACAGGGTTTAATAACATCAGGCGAAGTTGCAACACTAGCAATACCAAGTCATGAAAATATCTGATTTCAACCAGTAAAAATTATTTGAATATTTTGAAACTTGCCACATCATAATGATTTGCCAAGTATTTTAACCTTTCGGTGACGAATATTCTTAATCTTGACTGAAACACACCTATTTCCAGCCCGTTCTTCTTGTTGTGTTTTGGAATCGTTGCTACATTTGTTAAGCCAACTTCGTCCGGGTGACAGTTTTGTGGGAAATCAGTGAATGTATATCTGTACAGGTGCCCTTCATGGCCAATATGTGCCTTTTGGTAATTTCAAATTTCTAGCACCAAGAGTATGAAAACAAATTGTGTTTGTCTGTATTGTAACACATGCTAAAAAAGACCACGCAGAACATTGGCAAAAAAAAAACCGGTATGACTGTACTTTTGTTACGCAGTTACGATTGAACGTACGAACCGATTCGAACGATAATTGGTAATTACGTTCTTTGAACTTTAGAAAGATGACGCGTACACATGGTTTTATACCAGCCAAAATGGTGACTCAAAATGCATCTAGTTAATATTGTTTTTCCTTGTAATTTCGAAACCGCTCATTAGACTGAAGTCCAAATGATAAATATTTGGGTTAGTGCATTGCGGTGATACACAATGCCATGAAAACTGTGGCCGTTATATCCGGTGAAAGTAAATGTTTCCATGATGTTTCCGTGGATTTATCCTGGAAAATAGAAGGAATCACTAGCCATATACTTCTAATGTATGGCTAATGATTCCGTACGAATACAATACAGCATATCATGCACACACAAAAACAGTTCCCCTAACACGAATTTGGCATTAGAAAAAAAAATATCGACACAAGTAGTAAAAAAAAAACCTTCTTCGAAGAAAATGTTAAAAGTAAGGCCAACAATTTTCCATTTCCCAAAAATTACCCGGACAAGCTGAGAAACCTAAAAATTTTGCTACCGAAATTGCGTCACTGCTCAATAAGCCTACTTGAAGGTTTTACGATTTTCTTTAAGCACCAAATCGTACTATAATTTTGCAGCACAGTTTTTAGTGATCTTGCAGTTTCCAAGTTGTATAGAAATTTCTTTTGGAATGGCAAACTCATGGTCCCACAAAATTCATTCGAAAAAAGTTTTTTTGTTGTTTTGTATTGTGGTGGTCAACTTACAGACGGCCGACTGTGAACTTAAACGTTATTATCTGCCTAATGACTAGCTAACTACCTAGCTAGCTAATGTCGCGAAAATAAATTCTTAGATGAACTTGAAATTTTGGAGTGTGATGTTCCTTTCGCTAGTTTCGTGATTAGGGAAAGCATAAATGTGAAGCCAATCAAGGTGGTGATATCAGAACAAGTACAGCTGCCACCAAGTTGCAACATGGTGTACCAACCCTAACCGAAAAATGTTCCCCTTAGCAAATAGCAATATCGCACATGCCAACAAACAACCGCCAAGCTGATGCCACCGACCGTTAGATCAAAGATTATGAAACACCTGACAATTGCTACAATCCGTCATTAGGTTAAGATTTTCATTTAACTTCTGAAGTAGGAAGTACAATCACTCGCGTGGATAGATTCGTAACAACTGCGAAAGGTACAGAGATGCAACACTGTTCTACGGATTTTATGATTTTGTGTTCCTTGGTTTACTTGCAGGTAAAAATGGCGAACACTCTCGAGATTTCGTTGTCTTACCAACCCGAAAGTTCTCAGCTGTGTGTGAAGATTCTACAAGAAACAATATCCAGTGATCATCCGGATTCTTTTGCTGTAGTAAGTAAAAACGACTTTTCGATGAAGTTTCTCAGATAGATATCCACGTGTCTTGAAATACAAATAGAAGGTGCGTATAGAAGTATCTAATAGAGGTACCTAGTACAGATAGGACGACGACTGCCATAATTGAATGTGCCCACAAATCCCAAAACGAACTCCACAATTAGATCCTTTACCAATCCTAACTCTACCAATTCGCTAGTACCACAGTTTCTTTTTAGTCCTTTGAAGAATGCATTGAAGTCCTTTGAAGAATCGAATTGGCATTCACTTGGTTTGAGACGAGGAACCTGATAACTGGGTTGTTGCAGCTCGCTTTGCTCGCAGTTGCCAGGGCCCCCTCACAAAGCTCACGGCTTGCCTTGGGACGTGGTTTTTGCCCCTCCTGTAAACATTTTTAAACTACACCATGGTTAAAGGTACTCGGATAATTGTTTTATAAACTTATTCTACTGTGACGGTCATCTGATGGTTTGTGGTTGATGGTCTTGTTTGTTGCTTGATAATGAAATTGGTATGGTTTAAACGTGGTACTTTTTTTTTTTTTTTTTTATCGACGAAGTAATAAATACATTTCCTTGTTATTATGCCAATAAATGGCTTTGCCGTCCTTACATTGCAGCAGCATTGATCAAGAATGCAAAAAATAAACCCAAGTCAAGACTATTATTTCTAAATGGAAACACGTTAATGCTTAATCCATTCAAACATTGATCTTGCATTAAAGTATGGCTTATGTCTTGTAGGTTTACATCTTGCCGGACAGAAAATCAAGTAGCCGCAGCCTTTTAACGGAAAGTTTGAGAACAGAGATGATCTTAGAAGTCGACCCAAGTACAATAATGCAAGCAATTCTTGAAATCTTTGTGTATGATGTCAGTCGAAGCCTTCCACCTCAAAACATCTTGGGGATCACATCTGCGGGAGCGCCTCTCGAATGCCTGGGAAGCATTCATGTTCATTTGGCGAATGTGAATGCTGCAACGACTGCTTCTATCAAGGAAGAACTTGTAAAGTGTGAACTAAGAGGCATAAAGGTAAGAGTGCATAAAATGTAAGCTGAACCCTTTCATCAGGGATGTATTAACCCTCATGCTTCCTTTAGCCGGAATAGTTTTTATCAGTTTTATAATTACAATTATATCTTCATCGCTTTTCTATGAGAAATTTTGGAATTACTAATTGTAGTGGCAAGGCCAATAGTGCCAACAAGCACTTGTTTTTAGATGTTGGGTAGCAAGCCATGCAATTTCATCCTAGTATACAGCTTGTTTGTCCCGAGATGAAATGTGCAGTGGATGTGAAGTGTAGCGCAGTTGTTAGTACTAATGCTAAGAACGATTTTTACATGCTAATGGTGATCCATTACTAAGACTCAACGACAGCACGTCTATTAACTTGGCGTTTCACTACGTTCAGAAGATAAGCAATGTCAAGCAAATTTGTAAAAACAACGTCTCATCACAACAATTGTAAACCGACTGAGCTAACTAAAGCGTTGTTGACTCAACTATTCAATTTATAACAATTGAACAAATAAATAAATAATGCAACCTATAGAACAGACTTGGAAATCTTAGCTGTGGTTCATGTATTGTGCCAAAGCCCTGCCTTGTCTGCGAATTTATTTCTGATTCCTCTGTTGTACTAGCCATGAATCTCTCGCAACTTTCTAATTTGTTGTGTTTATGCCAGTAGATTATGTAGGTCGTGAGATGCATATTCGATGACCTTGAATATGACCTCCAAGTGTATTTGGTGCAGTAGACAAAAACATATACGAAAAATTTCCGAACACTGACAATCAAAAACATAGTTCATGACTAAGACTGCATTATCATTCGTTTTCATTATCATTATCGATAAACGTATGTAAAATCCACACAAAAAAAAACTTCTATTGATTGTTAAAACCATCTTGTAAATATGATTATGTAACTAGCCCTCGCAATATACATAGCATATCTAGTGATAATCCAAACGAACGGAATTTATGCCCTTATTTTCTGAAAATGGTTAAATGAGTTATAGGCCAACGAGAAATTCCTTGACTTAATGGGGTATTTATATTTTATCTATTTATACACGAGTGTGCATGTGCGTGTCTTTTTAACGCCTTGGCAGTTAGACAATCTAAGTGATAAATTAACAAGTAACCCTCATTAAACTGTTAAGGATTCAACCGAGAATACAAGTTTGATGTCGAATGCTAATTAGATAACATTTTTTCTATTGCCGACGAAATATCCATTACCTGTAAATTTTATCATTCTTTTTTATGCATGCATTCAGAAACAAGAATTCTAAATTTTACAGGTAATGTATATTTTAGTTTAAGCAAATAGAAACACAATTCGTCAATGTAAAAACAAGCTTGAAGGCTTTTTTGAACGTATACATGCTGTACAAGTTACATTTAAATTATTATTATTATTATCATGAAATGCCCAGTGTCTCTGCTGGTTAGGACGTCTAATTTTCGTTTACATCTCACTTTTTCCAGGCTCAGAACACATGTGATTTACTTCGCTTCAAAGAAGACACTCAGACCTTCTGGAAGAAAAATGTTCCTAACGCCACAATCAGTACTTTTGTAAACAATAAGGTTGTTCAGCCAGCAGTTGATTACGCTCTGTCGGAAATCGAAACTTCCCGTGCACCAGTTTTGTACTTGATTGGACGTAGTGGGGAAGGCAAGTCCTCTCTTATTAATGGTTTGGCCAATAAATATGTTGCAGAAGTGGGTGATCTTGCTGCAACAACGCCTACATCCAAGGATTATTTCATTGAATTTGAAGGAGGGACAACCTGGCAAGTGTATGATACACGAGGCTTGTCAGAAACCACAACGCCCGATGGAGCTAAAGAAGATCCAGTAACTCAAGTGAAACGAGAGATTATAAATTACAAACCAGATGCTATTGTGTTTGTAGTTTCAGCAAAAGGAATTCGTAACTGCTTCAACGAGCTCAACATACTGGCACAAATTCTGAGTAACCTGCAGAGCTCTCAGGGATCAGTTCCTCCTGTTATTACCGTGATCACTCATGCTGACACCCTTCGTAAAACAAAAGACTGGCCACCTGAAGAATTTCCTCCTAAACAAGAAATATTGACAGAACTGCTGGATAGAACTGCGAAGGATATTATGCATGCCAAGGAGTATTCGTGCATTGATCCGGAGAAACCCTATTGTGGCTACACTCTGAAAGGGGACAAACCAGTTCTGTTTGTAGTTCCAGTAGCTCTACCACCTAAAGGTGATGGGGAAGTATGGAACGTGGAGACTCTTAGTCTGGTTGTTGGTAGAATGTTGCCAAAAGAAGCAAAATTACAATTTTACCAAGCTCAGAAACGACCCATGCTAATGAAAGAATACACTGATCAGTCCGTCGTGTATTTTTCTAGCATTGCTACTGTAATTGGCGCTACACCAATACCAATTTCGGACACACTTTTG
Source organism: Lithobius niger (assembly GCA_023313725.1). NCBI lineage: Eukaryota > Metazoa > Arthropoda > Chilopoda > Lithobiomorpha > Lithobiidae > Lithobius > Lithobius niger. Next base: position 40,527 of record JAHWFP010122809.1, on the reverse strand, counting down.
TTAACAGTCCTTCAATTTTTGATGATTTCGTACATTGCTTGGAAGTCTGGAAGAGAATTATCGTTGAAAGTAGCATCAGAATACGTATGCGCCATGGGTCTGACCTTTGTTGCTGGGCAAGGCTGCCTAGCGGTTGCTCAGGCACTAATCAAATTTGTACCGGTTTTAGGGTCTATTGTTGGCGCCTCTATATCTGGTGCGAGCACTTATGCAATGGGGAAATCGGCACAGACTTATTTCTTTGAAGGCAAACTTCGTGATCCAAACGAATTTGAAAAAGAAGCAAGTGACCAAGCCGTCTGGCACAATCCTCCGACAACATCCAGATGAAAAATGCAAACTGTACTTTGTTTCATTTATTTTCTCTTGCTTCTGTTTTTATTGTTCCAGTGTTATGACTGAAAACATCTTTTGCACAATTTGTAATCTGCTTCATTTTAGTGAAATTTTAAATCCGAACTCAGAAATGTATTTTATGAATAAAAAGATTGTGCTTATGTTTTTCAGAAATAACCCGAGTAGTATCCAGCGTTTTATCTTATCCCTCGTTGTGTTTACTATGGTTAACAGGAAATGCCAGAAAACGTTTTACTCAGAAATGTAGAGTATACTGAATCTCTACACTAACAAATGGGACAACAGAAACTGCAACACTCTTAAATCATAATACGATGTAAGAGCAGAACAATTACTGTTTCTAGCTACTTTCCTATTTTGGTTCCTGAGGATGATAGACGTCAATACACAAACTAAACGTATTTTTTTTTTTAACAGAGAGGACTAATTACATCATTACATCATAGGCTAATGATAACACATATTCCACGCCAAAAAATAACGGAATTCCACTGTTATAGTCTTCTATATATGCTCTATCAATTCACCCTCCTCCTCCCCTCCCCCATTAACCTCGCCCAACTCTGAGAGAACTTTCAATACTTGGATGTTCTTATTCCAAACATTGTCCAACATATTAATTAACATGTTTATTTCGGATCCGTGTCTAATTTGTTCTTTGTTTCCTTTGCTTTTTATTTATGCTAAAACAAATGTTAATTTAGTATCCGTGATTGATTTTTTTTTAGCAATAATTAAAAAACAAAGGTCGAAAAAATGAAATTTAAAATCCGACTATACTTACTGGAATTTTGGACCAGGATCATCCATTTATTTACTGAAATTCTCAGGGAGTTGGACAGAGTAGGGATATGGTGGGTGGGAAAGACGAGGTTGAATTGAGAGTATATTTGGTATTTAGAAGACACCAACGATGGAATTCTGTCACCAGTACATAAATTGTAACGAGAGTATGCTGACAGAGCAAATGATGCCTCAGTATTAAAAAAAAACGTTCGATTTTTGTGTTGACATCTATGATCATCTGCTCCTCCTTAACCAAAGTAGCTGAATTAGGGAAGTGCGTCAAATGAGGATGGTTCAATATTTTGACAAGTACTTAGAGATTATGTGGGTTAAGAGAATGGCATTCCTGACAAATGCTTTCTTAGTAATTGGTATTGCGGTCATATAAGAATTTAGCCTGTAGTGTCACACGGCATATTCCTTTCCACACAGAATAAAGCAGGCATAAACAGAATAATGGCCTATACAGAAGGGATATTCAGTAGAGTGTGAATAGGTCTTTTTTGTCGTTCTGGGTTTGATGTTGGACCCCAAAAAAATGCAAACGCACTTTATGGGTGCGTTAGGGTCAACAAGGTGGCTTGTTTGATGGAAGACTCGGCTTCATCAAATAGCTGCCTTACAACCCCTGTCACTGAGCAAACACCTTAGTGCTGGCACACCGACCAGTCCAAGTATATATAATATATATTTTCTTCTGGTGTGTTGATGGGAAAGATAGCAATGCTCCAATTTGAAAGCTTCATTTTTAAAGTTCAACAGAAAGAGGGCAAGTAGCGGGATTCTGTATTGTGTGTATTTGTCATACCTTTAATGTAAAAGAACACCGCCATCATCAATATAAGATACAACAACTCGACCTTACCACAAATGGAAGGAAGGCAACAAACAAACAAACTGTAAACAAACTGCAAGCAAACAAACTCTAATGCCTAATTACGGTTTCACAAACCTGTGGCGTTTGCTCGCACGATTACCTTATATTATTCGCCTTGCATTATAGGTTCTCTCTGTTGCTTTCAATCTGGTTCCAGTCCCTTCCCCACTATAGGACTTAACTCGAAACTACGTCTTTCTCTAAGCAGTCCCGATCGAAAAATACATGAAAATACATAATTCTCACACCTCTCCAACTTACCCATCACCTTTTTGGTTAGTCAAAAGAATCGCCGCCCCAAAACGGCTATTCAAAGGCAAGCCTATCAATCAAAACATTAATTAACACTGGCGATAGCCAGTGTTAGTAAGGGTCGACCTAGGACCTCTGTGTTAAACTCTCAACTTGGAGAGCTTATAAATCCTTCAAAAGTAAACATATTTAAACCAAATTTGGAATCTAGCCTTGACTAGTAAAGGCCTGTCTGCAGTCCAAAAATTGTGAAATTCGGTCCAGCCAAACCCGAGATGCAGACAAGGGCCAAATAGACAACTTCTTGTTCAGCTTCTTCTTGTTGTTGTTCTGGGGATACTTTCGTCTGTCCTCTCTACAGGTCAAACCATTTGTCCTATAAAGCTGGTTCTTAGCTCATTTTACAGGTATTGCTCTGTAGATGTGCCCTTTTCATAAGGCCTTTTCTAATTGGTCAAGTGGTTCAGGGGTTACGGAGCTCTAAACCACCAGATTGATTGTTTTACATTGTTTTAAACATTGTTATTATGCAACAATACCAATTAGCAAACATCAGCTGCGAGACATAGACTGAAGATTAAAGGATTTGTTTCTATTGTTAACATTGGCGATAGCTAGATTAGTGAGGGTCAGCCTAGGGTCTCTTGTGTTAAACTATCAGCTGTGACCGCCAACTGCACTGTTTTACAGTTTAGCTGCAATTCTAAAAGTAACACGAATTAATAAACAAAAACGGAACGTTAAATGTTTAGAGTAAGGATCTAAAAGTCAAAACCTAGAAGGAACACGGACAAGCTTTGACAGTTAGGGTCTAGGTGTAAAATTTTGTCAGAAAGAGGCTGGAAAGCATTAGACCCTTACTACCCGGTGGTCAGCAATAAATACATTTTCACGAAAAACTGGAAATCATCCTACAATGAACCATGTGATGATCAAGTGGTAGTATGGTTATACGTTTCCTGCTTTGCTTTACGTTGAAAATTATTTTTCAATTTAGTAACATGCCAGCATATTCGTAGCAAACAGCATTATGGTAATCCTCTACCATAAATCTACGAAATATAATAAAAATTCTAAAGCATCAAAAGACAAAATGCCAAACTTCACAAGAAAATTGTGTTATTAAAGTTCCAAAACAATATTCTGAGAACAAAGAAAACCTGCTACAACCGTTCATACACACGTTCAGTTCGAAGAGACTAGAACTAATCTAACCACCGGGTAGTAAGGGTCTAATGCTTTCCAGCCTCTTACTGACAAAATTTTACACCTAGACCCTAACTGTCAAAGCTTGTCCGTGTTCCTTCTAGGTTTTGACTTTTAGATCCTTACTCTAAACATTTAACGTTCCGTTTTTGTTTATTAATGTTAGTAATGGTCACCCAAGCAGTCTCTGTTTTAAACTCTCAACTTTGAGAACTCGTAATGCCGTCAAACGTGAACATTTTAAAACCTAATTTGGAATCTAGCCTCGACTGGTCAAGGTCTGTGTACAGTCCAAAAATTTTGAAATTCGTCCAAGGCAAATCCGAGATCCTGAGAGGGACCAAACAGACAACTTGTTGTTGTTGTTCTGTGGATGTACCTTTTCGTCTGTCTTCTCTACAGGACAAACTACACTAAGTAAAATCATGGGAATAGGTTCAAATCATAGCTTCCTAGGTGGGCATGTGCCTTTTTAAGGTTATTTTAGGTTAACTGAGATTGTTATTTAGAAAAATGTCACCACATGCTAACTGAAGCAATAACCACACTCACTGTGAAATTATGAAATTAAAACCTCAAGCCTAATCACAGCAAAAAATAAACAGATAAAAAACCAGGAGCTTTCTTCCAGTCTTACTAGGCATTCTCAACTGCTACCACATTCAAACTTGGCTCCTCCCACTGTTTCTAAGCAACAACAAACCATGCAGAGCAGCCTTCCCAGCAGCCAAGCACTTCACACACACCAAAATCCCTTCACACCTGGTACAACACGGTCAAACACCCAGGCAACCAAATAAATAACAATCCAAACAATTAAATATTCCCAATAATTTCAATGCAAAATATGACCCTCAATAACGTTGTAAATGTGTAACTACCTTTTAGCTAGCTAATTCTATTCTGCTCATCCCCATGTTAATTTCCATAGGGTGATTATTCATCGATACCGAGATAACGGGTCGGCTTCCAGCTATGAAATTGGACGAATGGGTGCAGTACAATACGAACTACGTACCTTTAATGGTTCGGAGCCTAGGGGCCTAACGGAGATGGCATAGGAGGGCGCCTAAGTACAAAAATATTGTTATACCCATTGTTAGTATTGTCGGCATCGTCTCTCATTGGACGGCCAAAGTTCGGATAATGACAACGTGTATACTGACGTGCGTGCCTAAACACACACTAGTGTAGCACGATAAATTTAAACATTGTATTCACGTCCAATTTACGAAAAATAAACCAACTGTAAAATCATAGTAAAATAAACAAAGCCAAAAACTGGTGAAGAGGCCACCAAGTTGAGTGTGGTTCGGCCCTTCAAAGGAGTGATATCAACACACCAAAACATTCTCCAACTTAATCGCACTACTTAATAGTTCGAAGGTTAAATGAAAACTTGAACATTGCTACCGAAAGTAGCTATATTCTAGTTTTCATTTAACCTTCGAACTATTAAGCGGTGCTATTAACTTGGCGAAAAGTTTTGGTTTTTGATATGTACACTCCTGTTATAGGAAATTGACTGGGAACTAAATATGTTGCAATAAAATGCCTGTGACAGAACAGAAATTATAACTCGGACTGCGCAAATTTCAGTGAAGTTGAGAATGCAAAATACCTTGGAATGATTATTGCTAGTAAGTGAAAGTTTTGATAGCATATACAGAACTGAACTTTATGCCTTGCGCACCTTATGCGAAATTCTGCCAAACTTGTGTACGATTAAAAATATTCTTAATGATAAAATTAACAGGAAGCTGCACTACGCTCGAATTGAGAACATTTTGTAAAGGCGATAGATTTACAGAGTGGTAGCACGTTTTCAATAAGTCTCAGATATGCTAAATAGGAAAAGAAGGCACATGGCTGCATTAGCTAACATGCAGAGGTAACCTGGTAGGTAACATGAGCAAGAGTGAGAGAAATACATGGAGAAAAGCTTTAAAAGTTTTAATACTTATTTAGTGTTCTTTATTTTTTAATAATTTTTAAAAACATATTTAACGTTCAATTTAGTTGTAATTTAATTATTAGTAGTTAAGAAACATAAACTAAAGTCACGTGGGTGTTAATGAAACAACAAACCATAAATGAGGGACGCAATGACGTTAACGGGCAAAACCTGTGGAGTGAGAACTTGTTTTTCGCCGTTTGCGTTTGAGAAGGCTTTTTATCATCAACTTTTTGGAATGGTGTTGTTAATAGAGAAGATGCTGTGTTTTTTTTTTTCGGGTGGTCCTGGGGTCAATTAGGAATAGGGGATTAGTTCCACTACCACTACATACCAACTTACATACTACAAGAGCCTCACTGCCCACTGACATGCATTAATATTAATACAGGTTTATTAAACACTTGATGAGTTTACGTAAAAGGACCTCGTATCACAGGTTAAATTAAAACATGATGAATATTACAAGTAAAGGAAATATGGCTAAAATTCATGGCTGGCAACCACAAATTGTTTGGCAGTATGGATTTACTCCAGATTCCCTCTTCTTAAGACATCTTTATGTTGTTGCTGATTATTGAAGCACACTTAATGAATGCGTAATTCTAGGTCAGTAAGTAAATAAGAGGCATTAACTTTTACAATTATACACATACGATAACACTAGTTATACGGATTGCCATCACCCTGGGTATCAGGAGCGGAAAATTACTCATAACTTGACGTATTACCGTGCCATGAAGCCTACTTGAAGAAATTGAGATGTCAACAAGTGCTCTCTGAATGGCACATAGTTTAGCTTAGGTCTGTATATGATCATTCACCTTGATGGCGGAAAACAGACGGATTCCCGCAGGAAGAGGAGATGGCAGAACGGCTTAGCATTATCCTCTTGACGGATGACACTTGGAATCGGCGTGTTGAGTTGAGTCTCCCATCGCCTATTCTGTTGAAAAAAGCATACAAGACTGCGAGCAACTTGGCAGCCAATTTCCACACGAACTGTGACGTCATGAATCATTAATGCAGATCGGGAACACAAGGAGAAAACCAGGGACTAGATTATGATAGACTAATTTGCAAACACATGTGAAAGAAATCAATTAATACAACAATAGTAAAAGACAAGAAGTTGTAAAGACTAATCAGACGTACTAAATTATAAAAATGATTAAGACTATTTTTAATTGTGATAAATACAAACGAGGTAAGGCCCATTAATATACGTACCAATGCGTAAGACATCGCTGGAGGAGAGTTCTGTATTCTATTTATGTCTGCTACCGAGCACTTGGCAAAATTCAAGCCCGAAACACGACAAAAGCTTCCCCCTGCTTATGCTACTTTGAGAAAACTTCAAGAAAGACAACGTGAGAAGTAATTAAAACTACTCACAGTTTTGTAATCTTCCAAAAAATATTACGTCGAGAAGATGCAGCATAAAAGTTGGGATAAGGGCAAAGGATAACAAGAGGAAGAAAGAACATGGAAAGGGAAAATACAAAAATACAGAACACTCAGGCTCACATGGAAGAACCAGGTAACATCATATTCCTGGGACATTTTATCAGTAGTAATATCACGAGAGCGTAGTTTTTTATCGATAAATTTTCTCAATCACGAGTTGCATTCCGAAGCTGAAAAAATACAGAGCACTTGCGCGAGGTGTTTTTATCAGTTTAGGAATATAACGAGTGGTTGAGAAAGTTTATCAATACTTAAACTACACTCGAGTTGTATTTGAAACGAGACTATACCGTCTCCTTTAAACATTACTTCAAATTGTATAATACGGCAGTGGCTTGTCATTTGAATTCGTAATTCCTATGTGCACAAAATGATGAAAGTGTACAAATTGTTGCCAGGTGCACTTAACTGGTTCGTTTAGGTTTTATATGAATCGTATTTTCTACTGCCACCTTCATAAATAAAATAATTTTGTTTCCCGAACGATCAGACACAAATTTACCGAAACCGAAAGTAACATGCCGTGTTAGGACGAAGTAGTTAACCAGAGCACTTCAACCATTCGTGTTTTTTTTATTTATTTTTTATGAAAATGTTGTTTCTTAGATTTAAAATATAATATGCTCCGTAACAATACTAAGTTTTACGAGAATTATTGTTAATTTATTTTGGCCGCCCATCTTCTGTCATGTAACCAAAGATTAAACGCACATCGCCGGGAACTAAAAAAAATGTGTCATTTGTCTATCAGGTACGTTGTATAAGTTTAGAAATTAATTTAGTCCTACCAAATGCAGTTCTTTCAGACGTTCGTTATACTGCGGAAAATACGATATCAGGCGAGTCAATTGTAAAAATCAAGATGGAGGGATAGGGCGAAAGGTTTAATCTGATAAAATACCGTGTGGTCGTTTAATCGTTGTTAAGCAGGCGTGACTGGCTGTCGGCTGTCGTTTTTTGGCTTCCTATTGGTTAATTGTTGTTATAAAATTATGAAGGTATATTCTCGTAAGAAAAAAACAGAACAGTTGTAGGGATATATTAAAAAACTGAAATTTACAGCACAAGGCAGAAAAGGAGATGGGAAAAAAGTAGATGAAATCCTCGCCTATCATTCTATTAGCCGTACCAGCTTCTTAACCCGTTGTTAATGACATCAGTTACCCAGAGCACATTAACTTTGGAACACATGGGACCAGACACATAAACTAGTGAAATAAAAATAAATACATTTACAAAACCGTTAATAAACTAAAAAAAAAACATGAAAAGACAGAGAAAAGATAAAAAGAGTAACACAAGAACAAAGATAGACAGAAAGAAACACTTCATCTCACAGCAACAAATCAATGATTTATGATTTTAACTGAGTAAAGTGTGTTGTCCCAGGGAGCATCTCTCCTTTTAAGGGATCCTTAAGACGATAGGTTAATGATGTTACACACTCGTAAACTGAATGGATCTTCCCAGCATGGGGCCAACTTACTAAAGAAAGCTGTCGTCGAAGAAATGAAGTGAGTCTTACTTAATATTTCATCTCCAACCCAAAACTGAGCTTATTTCTTCTGCCCACCAGCTTTCGCTTTATTTCTGTCCTGCTCATATCGTAAGCACGTTCGTGCTAAAGAAATTGCATTAGAAAGGCGGCGAGAAAGATGAGCAGCCCAAGCTTTCATTTTCCTGTCTAACAGACTCAGGAAGCTTAGGCAAATGGCACAACGAATCTCATTTCTCTACCATTATGAAAAAGAGACGATAAAAATCCTGTCGTCAAATAAACAAAAGCACGCAAAGACATAGCTACCATAGGAAGGTCGAAGTCCCATGATTTCTGAAAACATCTAGAGCGAGCCCTAATCAACGACTTACCAGAACCGATTAAACGGTCCGCTTGGTTGCCCAGGGGAGAATAGAAGGACAAGCAAGTTTGTTTTACACCAAACATGACACCATTTAAAAATGATTTCCCCTTATCCCGTATGAAGCTTTTACATGTCCGTATCTTGAAAACACTTCCTTCACCAAAATCTCTGCCTCTATTATAGCTTTAGAATTTTTCATGGGGAAAATGTCTGCCCACTTTGTAAGCATATCGAGGACTACTAGTAAGAATCTGTTTCCACAGTTTGATCTGGAAAATGGGCCAGAGACATCAATACAATAAAGTCCCCTTGAAGCTGAGGGATTAGAGCAACACCCACAAGACCTTTCGTATTTGTGGGGTTGGATATACAAGTCTGGCATTTCTGAATGAAAGTAGGGACATCCCTGACCATGCCGAACCCCATGCAATGGCATTGTAGACATTGAACAGTTCACACAACACCCATATGATCAGTCACTGGACCCATAAGTACTGCAACAATGAGCCTAGCACACTCTGGTGGAGGAACTAAAACACAAAATCTCGGCTTTCCGTCTAGAGAATGAAAAAGTACGACCCAAAACTCCATTCACATTGGAAGCGTAGGAAACCTTTCTAGCATGTAGGCAAAGGAAACTTAATCCCCCATCTGGAAGAATTCAAATACAAGTTTTAAAACTTGATCATCACATTGTGCATATATTAAACGACTTACGTCATCTTTACCCAAAAACCCCTTCCGCTGTTAATAAGCTTGAACGAGACAAACAGTCTGCAGCAACATTCGATGCTCCACATTTGTAGTTCACCTCAAAATCAAAGCAGGCATGTCTCAATGCCTACCGAGACAGACGACCCGTCGTATCTCTTGCTTTTTAGAGCTACTTGAGAACAGCAAGTGCTGTCGAGAAGTTAAACTGTGGTCAATGAAGCGCTCTACTGGCATATGAAATCACAGTAGGCCATGCTAAGTCTTCTTGAGAAACTATTGTGCCTAAACCAAAATTTGAACTATCGTATCAGATGGTGAAAGATAGATTTAAATTTGGCTGAGCTAGAATAGGAGCAGTGGTTAACTTTCACTTCAAGGTGACAAAGCCATCTTGTGAGTTTTGAGTTGTTGATATGCATAGTATGTTACAGTTTGATGGTGATAATTGCATGGTCTCTTTTGTGTATATTAGTTTTACTTAATGTTGAACAGAATTCGCTGTGTGGTTTTGTATCTGTCCTAATTCTGTGCAAAATATTTGATTGATTGTAATAAAGGTGCCGTTCTTGTTATGGCCACATGCTAAGTTGCAATTTGAACATTCACACCGAAATAAAGTTAGTTGGGTATGTGCTCCTATTGAATCAACATGGCCTTCTCTCTCTCTCATTCAGCTATATTTCTGAGGAATGGTATCCGCCATGCAGAAGTTCAAGGGAAAAGTGGAAGTCACTAGCCGAAATGCAGAGAAGTTTCAGAGCATGACTATGCTCTCCTCGGGGACGACTCCTTCAAGATCTTGAACGAAAACCTCATGCAGATCAACTGGTGTATTTGAAACGTTTGGTACAATCTCCCTACTTACTCGGGATTCTCGATTTTGGAACTGTCTAAACTCGTGATGTACGAGTTAGACTACGAGTTCATTCAGCCAAAGTACGGATACCGAGCAAAGCTTCACCGACACGGACAGTCTCTGCTACTGATGACGTGTTCGAGGACATGCTCCAGAACCGAGAGCGTTTCGATACGAGCAATTACCCCCGAGACCATCCCCTTTCTCGGAGTCGAATAAGCACGTCCTGGGAAAGATGAAAGATGAGATGGCCGGCGTACCCATCCAAGAGTTCGTCGGACTGCGAGTGAAGATGCACGTGATTAAAACATGGAGAAAAGAGATTATTAAAAAGGCCAAAGGAATCCAGAGATCGTTTGTCAAAACGATTACAAAACCGCCTTGAAAAGACGACACCGGTGCAAAAAGGTACTTGGGTGAAAATCTCCAGCGGCGGACACGAGTTGAGTACGGCGCGAGTTTCGAAATTCCTCTTCTCGCTGTACGACGACAAGAGGTTCATCTTGGAAAATGGCGAAGACACTATTACTCGGGCGCGTGGAGAGAGTATGACCTTGACTCGGACGTCAACGTGATGAGCGACGAGGAGGGAGAGGAAAAGGATAGTTTAACCCTAAAAATGAGGGAAGAGGAAAACGTGAACGAGGATAAGAAGTTGGAAAAGAAAGAGAAAATGGCTCCGAGGCTCTCTTCACTGTAGAACCGTCAGAAGAGGTGGGAGGTTGGAAAGGTTGGAGGAGGTTGGAAAGTTCACGGAGCACTCGCACAATCCCTCCAGTTTTGGGAACCCCCCCCCAAAAAAAAAATGCTGCAAATCCGTCATTTTTTTATGTTTTGAAGCATTTTAGAGTTCTCACAATGCTAATGCTCAAAGAGAACTCGCACAACTCCTCCAGTTTTGGGAACCCCCCTCCCAATTTTGGTACCCCCCATAATTCGTCATTTTCACGCTCTGAAAGCTTTTGACAGTTCTCACAATGTGAATGCTCAAAAAGCATTTGCACTACCCTCCCTCCCCCCTCGATTTTGGGACCCCCTTAATGTTGGCAATTCGCCATTTTTACCATCTGAAGTATTTTAGAGTTATCACAATGTGAAAGCTCACGAAGCACTCGCACTACCCCTCCGATTTTGGTGGTCCCCCTCCCAATTTTGGTACCCCAAATAATGTTGCTAATTCATCATTATCATGGTCCAAAAGCTTTTGAGAGTTCTTATAACGCGAATGCTCGCGAAGCATTTGCACTGCCCCCTCGGATGTGACGTCACTTCCAGTCACGTGACCTTCCCGATTGGAGGTGGACATATTTAGTTGACAAAAGGACACTGAGGTAGCAAAAGGACACATTTTGGCAGCAAAAGGCCCTCCACCATGGATGACCTTGACCCACTTTGACCTCAACCCGGTGACCCATCTTGGCAATGGCCGCACTTCCAGGATGCAAAAAGGTAACAAAAAGTACTTTCCCTCTCTCCTCCAGATCGACGAAATCTTAAAAAGTGGGGGATGACTCGGCTTGACCCGGTGCCCCATCTTCGCTATGACCTCACTTCCAGGATGCAAAAGGTAGCAAAAAGAACTTTCCCACCCTCCTCCAGATTGGCAAAAACGACAAAAAGGTAGCAAAAGGCACTTTCCCACCCTCCACCAGATTGTCGACCTTGTCGTTGACCTTTACTCGATTTGACCTTGGGGTGGGGATGTTTGTGGCTGCCATATCGCAAATGCCCCTACTTACAAAACCGAATACGAAATCGAAACTGACCTGGAACCGATGACTGTCGAGTTCGTGCAACCATCACTGAAAGTTTCGTCACTACCGGAAAAGCCAGGGGTGGCGTCACAGGAGGGGGGGGGGGGGCCCCCGGGGCCCCCGGCCCCCCCCCCCCCGTCGGGGAGTAACCGAGATTGTCGTCGAGGAACAGTTGAAGACGAGTCTACATGACGACATAAAATTCGTAAAAATGTGGGGGTTAAAACTCTGAATAGAGTTTTCCGTTTCGTTTGCCAGTAGTCCTACTGTTGCTACTTCACCACCTACATAATTTAAGAGCTCAGAGCTGTCTTTGTTAATGCAGACACGTCAACTAAATACGTAGCCAACAAAACAAATTTTGTTAAGGATTCTAGCTAAGTTTTCGTCGTTTGAATTCGTAATACCAATGAATTGAGCAAATATCGTGTACAGTAAATGGTTAAACTAACAATTGATTTGCTTCGTTAGACCATCAACGCCATGATTTAACAGACATCTTAGTTACGAGAAACGTTTGGGATGCCAACGCTTTACCAATTATCTCTAAAAGGTAAAGGCCCGATTTTAAAAGCCCAACGCACAACGCGAAGTTTGTGAGGCATCTCACGGACCCCAAACAAACGGAAATACCAGCCTCAGTGTCCCGGTCTAAACCAAAAGGACTTCAACTCAAATTCATCGTCTAACCAATACTAGGACTTACAAAAAATTCACGGGGCTCACAAATGGCCGTGTACCCTTGAGGGCCAACTGTGTGTTCTTGCTATGGTTATAGTCGAAACGTCAGCTAAATTTGTACAGAACAAAACTTGTTAAGTTTTCCTTCCAAGTTTTCGTCAGTTGAAGTCTGAAAACAATTAACTCCATAAACACCGAGCAAAGAATCAAAATTGAAGACTAAGTAGGCGGTTTGAATTGCTAGTAGCCCTTTTCCTCTTAACCCATCGCCACCGTGATTTAAAACTATTCTGAGTTAATTCAGGAACGCTAGCTAAATTTTCCACCATTTGAAAAGAATGCAACAATAATTTCAAACCTAAATTATTCAGTGTTAGTTAACGTTAATTTAGTAATATTGTTTTTAAATTTAAATTCATCAGTTAATTTAATTTGAAAATAAAATGTATATAAAAAATGGAATTTTTGTCACAATTAGGTTTTTACGACCTCCCATGCTAAAGAATGTTTACGAAAAACATCGAAATTTGCTTAACAATGTTACGCAAACGTGTCTCGGGAAGTCGAAAATAGGCCCTCAAATAGTGTAAAAAGCTTCAGGTTCCGGACCCCGCTGGGGGAGCTTACAGCGCTTTCCCAAACCCCTTAGCTGGTTTCGCCGCGCACGCTAGTGTGTCGCGACAAGTTAGGCAACAAACATCACAACGAACATCACATCAATTCAATTGTCGAGGTTGTAAACCATTGTAGCGCGACGCCATAGCGCCAGTGTCTTATATCTTGAAGCATAGTTGGGCACATTTCAGGTACTTGGGGGAAAATAATAATGCGGTACAAAAGCTTAAATTGTGTTGAAATCGTGAGCAATGACCCACCTCACAAAAATTAACTCGTGTACGAATGCCAGCTAAGCTGCTTTCAAGGCAAAATCTGATCCCTCAATAACGTTGAAAATGTGTTACTAGTTACTAGCTAGCTAGCTAGTCCGCTCATCCCCATATTAATTTCCTTAGGGTGATAATTCATCGATATCGAGATAACGGGAAGGCTTCCAGCTATGAAATTGGACGAATCGGTGCAGTACAATGCGAACTGCGTACCTTTTATGGTTTGGAGCCTGGGGGCGTAACGGGAATGGCGTGGGAGGGCGCGTAAGTATACGAAAATATTGTTATAACTATTGTTAGTATTGCCGGCATCGTCTCTCATTGGACGGTCAAAGTTCGGACAATGAGAACGTGTATACTGACGTGCGTGCCTAGACACACGCTAGTGTAGCACGATGAATCTAAACAACGTTCCAAAGAAATTGTATTCATGTCCAACTCACGAAAAATAAACTAACTTTAATAACAAAGCCAAAAACTGGTAAAGCGGCCACCAAGTTGAGAGTGGTTCGGCCCTTCAAAGGAGTGATATCAACACACCAAAACTAACTAAATAAAACAAATTACAATAAAATTAAAACCAAACCAGAAACCTATAAGGAGGTGGCTAAGTTGAGAATGCTTCGGCCTATAGGCAAAAGAAAGTACCAAATTGTTGAAAACCAATTTCTTGTTGACGTGGCACTTTATTACACATCTGCACGGTAGTGGAGTTGAGTCAATAAACAATTAAAAAAAAAAGGAGTGATGTCATATCAAAAACCAAAACTGGTAAAAGGGGCCGCCA
>JAHWFP010122809.1:0-25987 GCA_023313725.1 Lithobius niger | reverse complement strand
ATATAAACACACCAAAACATTCGCCAAGTTAATCGCACCGAATAATATTTTGGACGTTAAATGAAAACTTGAACATTGCTACCGAAAGTAGCAATGTTCTAGTTTTCATTTAACCTTTGAACTATTAGTCGGGGCGATGAACTTGGGGAATGTTTTGGTGAGTTGATATCACTCCTTTGAACGGCCGAACCATTCGGAACTTGGCCGCCCCGTTTACTAGTTTTGGTTTTTGATATGTAAAGTACAACAAATGTTAACAAAAAATGTTCATTCTCATTGCCCCTCCCCCCGGGGGGGGGTTTGCGGGCCCCCCCCCCCCATGTGGCGTTAGCTGGCGCCACTACTGCGTGGTGCGTTTCACTTTTCTGCCATCAGATCGTTGTACGGCTCGTGTTACTCTTACTAAAAATAAAAATGCCACAATTCATGCGACTATAGGCGTAGTCTACACAGCAGCAATGATATACGATATGTACCGAAGCTGTAGTCAAGTTTGTCGTCGATTGTTATACGATTTTGAAGGTAGTGGTTACTGCACAATATTAGCCAAATCTTGCCATTACGTTGGTAGATTGCCTTGTGATATCATGGATATAACAAAGAGACGTCGTGGACAACTAGCCAGGTAGCATTGTTACCACGACAACGACACGTTTGCTATCGATTTGTGAATCGCAAATAGCTTTTTGTTGCGAGAATGCCTTGAGTAAATAATCCTTTAAGTCATCAATTGGGTCGTTTTGGCGTGTCAACGTAGCGATTCTTGTTTTACGAGGTGTTATATTTAATTTTGATCTAACTGTTTAACCTTCTGACAGATTGAAGCGGGGATTTCCCTTCCGTCAGGAAACCGGGCGCTGATAATGGATGAAGGTTAATCTGGGTTCCGAGCTGTTACTAATTTTTTACTGTACGAAATACAAAAGGAGCGTAGCAATAATTTACAACGTTGTTTTGTGGGCGGATTTACGATGGAGAGTGGTCAGTGGTCAGCGTGCGGCGCTCGAGTGGTGAAGTTTATTCCCCGTGCCCAATGCAACTAACCAGACCTACTGCACCTACGAGCTATACGCTGCGAAAGGGGCGCGTAAAGTTATCTACCATTCGAGCAACACAGGCTGTCTACCAGCCATCCCCAGACCAACAAAGTCAACAAATACCCATAAGAAACAAACTCCAACAAAAACAAACTAAACAAATAACGAGAGATACGATTCTAACTTTAAACTTTTATTTATCTGACTTTGTTTATATTAGCAGGCTACAGTGATTACAAATCTGCGGTGCTCAAGCTGGATTCGTGAGTGACGTCACACGAGGCTGTCAATCAAATACCAAAATAGACGTCGTGCCGGCGTTCAACAGACGCAGACTGTGTTTTTCGAGAGGTTCAGCTTGTCTTCTCTTAACTCGCAGGTTTAGGCTTCGCCTCAATGCAGAGAAGCCTTCGAACCCTGACTTTTTTTTATATCTGGCAGCTGATTACTAGCTGCTACAGCTGTCGGCAACTCCTAGTTTCAAGGGAATTCCCTGCTGTGATCACGGGATGTAGTGTGATAGTATAAAGGTCCATGATAAAACGCAACTTGACGACTCCCCTCGCCTACTTCGCTTTACGTAACTGTGCCAACTGGTAAGTAAGCACTGGTCAGAAATAGTTTTAATAATATTGCCGGTTCACTTACTATAATTAGAATAACAAATATTTATTTATACACTTGTTAGTTTTATAATTCATTTAAACCAGCCAGTCGGATAGACTACGATATATTACGTTCTATCTTGGCGTCCACGAACTGGAGCAAATTAAACTTGTCCACCAAAACTTCCGTTGACTTGGCATGGGACTTGTTTATTACTGGATTAAAACGAGCAACTGAGTTGGCGACATCCCACCGACGGGGGAGGCTATCACTCGACGCCAGATTGCCATCCCACCTCATTAAATTGGGACGTAAAAAAGCATAAACTGTGGAGGCTTTACACACAGTCTCCTAACGTTGATCTGCTGTATCGTTATAATGAGTGCCATGCCCAGTACGTTGCTCTCGCATCTGGCTGGCGAAGTGGGTGGGAAGCGACCATCTTGGCTGAGGGAAGCCTAGCCTCTCTATTCGTCATTTCCGCCAGCAAACTGATATATCTCGGACACTCCCCCCATTTAAAGGGCAATAACATCCATTTTGACATGCAGGTTTGACTTTTGGATCACTTACACAATAACTAAACACAAGAATTGCGGTAAGAATACGTTATTTACGACCGATATAACAATTTAATTACTGCATCACCAAAACACGACACGGAGATCGCCATTGTTTTGCTGGAGCACTCAGAAATTAATGCCGACAGATGTCACTTTTCGATTTCGACACGCAGCCGATTGAGATAGCTGTATTGACTGAGAGGAGCTCAAGCGTCTGATGGCCTTAGCTGGTCTAAGGCCGCCAGACGCTTGAGCTCCTTACAGTCAATACAGCTATCTCAATCGGCTGCGAATTGAAATCGAAGAGATCCGTCTGTCGGCATTAATTTCTGCGCGTTCCAGCAAAACAATGGCGACCTCCGTGTCGTGTTTTGGTGATGCAGTAATTAAATTGTAATATCGGACGTCAAACATCATGTCAAAATGGATGTAATTGCCCTTTAAACCGGGTGACTATTTCGTCACCAAAAATGACGATAAAGCAAATATACTAAACGAGATATTTGTTTCAAATGGTATCGTCGATGACGGCATCCTCTTACCCACTTCACAGATTGTTGCACCAGCTATAACTTGTGAGTCTGTTAATATCCAACCACGGCAAATTCGTAGGACTCTGCTTGGTATGAAACCTAGTCGTGCTCCAGGCCCGGACGGTTTCTCAGCTTTCTTCTACAGAAATATTGCCGACTACATTTGCCACCTACTTTCCCAAATTTTTAACTTATCCTTCGCTTCTGGCATCCGACCCTCAATTTGGCATACTGCAAATGTTGTTCCAGTTTTTAAAAAGGGCAACCCTTCGGACCCAACAAACTATCGCCCGATCTCGTTAAACGTCGTTACATGTAAGGTGATGGAATCTGTTATTCGTAGTGAAATGTTGGCCTTTTTACATCTTTCAGGGACCACATTTGCTGACCAATTTGGCTTCACGCCTGGTCATTCTTCAACCCACCAATTACTGGTTGCATTAGATAGATGGACAAGTGCGCTTGACTCTGGCATTCCTTCTGATGTCATCTACTTTGACTTTCAGAAAGCTTTTGAATCTGTGGGCTACAGGCGATCACTCTGTAAACTGGAACTCAACATGTTTTACTGGTGGGTTACTAAACTGGACTGCTGCCTTTATTAGCCATCGGTCGCAGCAGGTTCAGATTGAGGATTCCCTGTTACCTCAGCTGAAGTTATTAGTGGGGGTCCCACAGGGCTCTGTATTAGGTCCGCTGCTCTTTGTAATCTACGTAAGTGACCTTACCTGCATCAATCATTCGATCGATAATTTTAAATTTGCTGACGATCTTAAACTTGGAAAAACCATTATGCTCAAGATAGTCTGTACCTTTCCTCCGAGATAAATCATGTATTGAAATGGGCGGATACCTGGCAACTTCCGATTGCTGATTCGAAATACTCCTCTTTTCATATTGAGCGTCAAAGTTCTAATCTGCCTTACTTTCTTGAAAATCAACACTTGCCCGATGTGACTGAGGCTCGTGACCTTGGCGTTTGGTTCACCGCAAATCTAAAGTCGACTGTCCACTACCAGAAAACGTCTGCCCTCACTTGCTTTCAGACGCACTTCAATTGTAAATCGTTGCTTTATTTCTGGAAATATTCGCACAAAGGTGTGGGCTTTCAAGGTCTATGTAAGGCCACTGCTCGAGTATGCCAGTCAGTTTGGTCTCCTTACCTGCTGTCTGACATCGATCAGCTTGAAGCTGTTCATCGCAGATTTACCAGGAGTATTCCTTCTCTGCGTGGTTTGTCAGCTGGAGACCGTCTGTGTACGCTCGCTTTGGAGCCTTTGAAATTACGCCGACTTTGGGCAGATTTAATATTAACCTTTAAAATTCTAAAGGGTCCTCTCGCGGTCGATCTACCCTTTTTCGAGCTCAGCCTTCCCTCTATCACCAGGGGCCATTCACTCAAGTTACGCCATTTGGTTTCCAGACTGGATTGTAGGCGACATTTTTTCGTCCTCCGGGTTGTGCCTGCATGGAATTCTTTGATTGAGAAGGCTGTATACGCGCCTACTGTTGCGAGTTTTAAACGTTGCTTGAAAACTTTGCCTCTCTCTCGGTTTCTCTTGCGTGAGTATTGAATTTAGTCACGGACAGGTTTCTTTGCACGTTGGGTCTAGGCCATTCTACATACCTTTTTCCTGTTTACTTCTTTCTCCACAATATCTTATTTCTTCTAAGCTTGGTGTTAGTGATACCCCTACCCTTCCATTTGACTTACCACCTGAAGTGGTTAAATATTTATTTATTTATTATTTATTTAATTACTTTCTTAAATTATTACAAACTTCAAAACGTAAACGAGGAACATATTCCAGCAACAAGACCTGAAATTTGCTCAACAAGGCCTCTTTTAAATGGAAACTAAAATCAGGTTAGCCTGACAGTTCATGTTTAAATTAGCTACTATAGATGCTATAGTAGCTGCTATAGACGTTTTTCGTCACTAAAAAAACCTTGAAGAGAAATGAAGACTGCAAAGAGAAGATACTAAGATGCCCATCTTAGCATCCGGGGACGTGAAGCATTTTCCTCTAAATGGACGCACGCTGGGTTGCGCTCCAGTCATCGGATGCTACAACGGGCGTTTTACAGTTGTTAGTTTCAATTTAAATAGGTTGTTGGATTATTTTCTTTTTTCTGCTGGGTGAATTGTATCCTGGGAGAACGTGATTAAGGAAAAACCTGAGCAATAAAAATAATAATGCCAGCTTTTCAGCACTGTAAAAAAAATGTATGTTGTGAGGGTTCACCAGAATAAAATAACATACCATAACAGAACATACCATGCTCATCAACCATTTGACCGGTCAGTAGGTTTATGTAAGTATGGTACCACTAAACTTCTGCTAATATAAAAATATATAAGAAACATGATTCTTCTACAGTGCTCACATATAGAATACACTGTTAACCTGTAACCTATTCTGAAAATGGGCGCTGATGGCATGTAATGGAACAAAATGCTATTCCTTCCATTTAAGATGAAGTGGAATGTTCCACCTGCAGTATATGCAGCGAGAGTCTCCACGTCCATGAAGTTGCTCCATTCCATCAAACGTTTTTGACTGTCCGCCATCAAGCCACACTAGAGTCCCCACTTACCGTAAATGTTTCGTCCATTGTCGAGATACCGGCTTCTCATTTTTCAGTTCTTCTCTCGACGCTTGTGATGGTGGACATCACAAGCCCTGCTGTTGAACGCATTCACCGTAGCAAATAAGTGGCACTTATTGGTCACCATCTCTAGTTGTGGCTTCATTCCTGGCAAATCTCGAAATGGAATGTTACCATAGAGTTCAGCACAGCCACAAGTACTACACCATCCTCCATGCTGTATATCTTTCAGAGGAAAGTTCCTCTGGAGGTGATGGTTGGCGAGTCTGGCATCTGCTCGCGTGGCTCCTCCACTCTGTGGTGACGTTTCTGCCTTACAAAGTCGTTGCGTGGCCAGCGTAAGAGCTCCTACTCTGAAAGGCTGGTATCTCTTAACCTAGATTCACTCGAGTTGCGTCGATTAAAAGCGGACCTATGTTTGACGTTTTCATTGCTACGTGGGTTGATTGATTTCGATTTTACTACATTTTTTGAATTGCGAATTGATAGCCGTACACGTGGCCACCCGTATAAACTTGCAGTCAGTACCTTTCATACCGACTGTCGTAAACATTTCTTTGCAAATCGCATCGTGACCATATGGAATGATCTACCTAGTGAGTTGGTGATGCTACCATCTCTTAATTCCTTTAAAGTGGGACTCTGGCAACGTGATTTGAAAAAGTATTTGTCTTGCCCTTTTTTGGTGGTATTTTTTACTGCTTTCTGCATTTCTGAGTGTGTGTGTTTTATTGGGTAGGGGTATAAGTAGCCATAACTGGCCCTTCCCCTCGCCATTTGCTGTTGCTAGCAATTAAGTTTATTATTATTATATTATATTAACTATCGGTTCCAAACATCGTGAAAACAATTTATCGATCCCTTCAATCGGTCTGTTCGTGTTGACCGGGCCAGAGTTCAATGCCAAGTGCGGGCCAAAGGTGCCGGGTTACAAAACTCCGTGCTCTCCAATTCATTGAGAGATACACGCCTCATACGTACAGTTTTCGAGGAACCATGAGTACTTGCAAATCAGTCCTTAATACTGTGCTATATCGTACTCTCCAGGAATTGGTTCGAAGTCGACCGGCCGTCTTTTCTCCATACAAAACCTGTTGGTTCTCTGAAAATCAAAAAAAAACACAAAAGCTCACCCGCAGGTGTGCATCCAAAGTTTAGCAATGCCCCCCCCCCCCCCAACTTCATTGTAGGTCGATCCTGAGTCGTCCCCTTTCCCTCTCAGTCACTAATCCAAATAGGTGCATTCAAGCTCAAGTAGAAGTAATCTCAAGAATAATGGAAAACTTGTTTGAAGCAGAAATGAGTAATCCACGAAAGTTTTGCATTAAACCTTTTAAAGAAAGCTATTACTTCCTATAAGTTTGCAGTACATGAAGCTTGCGTGTGATGTGCAACAAAGCAACTAAAGACATGGCAGTTTATGACTTTACGTAAAATAACTGGTGGAAAGTTTTTTTTGCCATATTTCCTTGGCTGCAATCGTAGCACTATTTGCTTATTACGGTTTAGCATTGTTGTTACTTGAGTGATTTAAACATGATTGAGATAAACGGACTCAGCACACGTCTATGAATTCACACCGATCGTTAGGGTTGTTAACATTTGATTCCCTGTACAGATGAAGCGTTTTGTGGTCCACAATTTCCATAGTGCCATCGCATGTTGGTGAATGTGTCAATAGATATGAGTAATATAATAGTACTATTTTCGCACAGGAGAACACATAAGATGGCGGCCCCAATGAAAATCGGAAGTGCGGCCATTTTGGAAGAAGACCATCAATCTGAAAAGTCGTAACATCACACCCGGTCCGCCATTTTGGGGTGTGCCAAATTAAAGTCGGCCATTTTGGAGTGTGCCATATTGAAGGCCGCCATTCTTTCCAAGCGGCCTCGTACAACCGGGCAAGCTTTTTCCACACGAAAGAACCGAAATTTCCACACAATGAAAATTTTCGCGCATCACGACATAATCTTGGAGACAGCCGGAACCCCCCACCCCCTCTTTTTTATGCCACCTCCCTCCAACTTGCTATCCTTCACCTACCACTGCCGCAGCTTGAAGCCTTCATGGACCTGCTTTCCCTCATCTGCTTTCCCGCTACCTTATCGAGCGTCGTTGCAAGTTTTTTCCAGAGCCCCAGCCATCGTTGCCGCCATTTAGGCCTCTTGTTACCGACTATTTTAGACTGCTACTGACTCGTCCGTGACTGCCTGCTGTTCCTCTTTCTCCATCATGCAGCCACCATCCCTCGTCAGCCAGCCTGTATTGCAGCCATCAATGACTGTGACTGCTTCTGCCCCTCACCGACCGTGATTCGCAGCTCTGCCAATCCAAGCCCATCATGGCCCGTTGCACCTTGCCGTGTTTCATCACTGTTTGTCGGAAAGCCAAACATCGCTATCGCCGGTCAGCCACTCATCACCAGACATAACTGGCTGCTGCTACCCTCGCCCATTGAAGCCTGCTACCCCACGCCCACCATTGTTGCAGTTCTTTTGGACTTGCATCCTTCTCAACCTGCTACTTCTCAACCTGTATCACTGCCTCTTGACTGTTTTCTTCGCTGCTTCTGTCCCTCTTCAACCTTCTTCAGTAGCTATGTTTACTTTCATCCATCACTGGCCTTCTGTCCCTCATCGACTTTCGTCGTAGCTCTTTTGGACCTTCATCCTTCGCTGCTTTCTGTTCCTCACCGACCATCATTGCAGCTCTATCGGACTTTTACCCTGCTCCCCTCTTCAACCTTCTGACTTTCGGGCTCTATCAAAGTTTCACCCTGCACCCTGCTCCCTCTTCAACCTTCCTCAGCAGCTATGTTTAATTTCATCCGTCACTGGCCTGCTGTCCCTCGCCATTGATCATTCCAGCTCTTCAGACCTGCGTTCCTTTCTGTCGACCATCCATCACCAACCTTTGTTTGCAGCCCACCTAATCTTCATCCATAACAAGTCTGCTGTCCCTCACCGATTCTTCATCGCAACTCTTTTGGACCTGCATCTGTTGCTGACTGCTGTCCCTCACTGGCTATCATCGCAGCTCTTGTGAACCTTCGTCCTTCGCTGCCTGCTGTTCCTTATTGACAATGATCGCAGCTCCTTCGGACCTTCATCTTTCGCTGTCTGCTATCCCTCGCCGAGCATGATCGCATGATTGCTGCTGTCCCTCACTGGCGCTAATCACAGCCCTTCGGATTTTCGTCCTTCACTGCCTTCGGTCCCTTGCCGACCATCGTTTCAGCGCTTTGGGGCCTAGGTCCATCTCGCCGTACAAGTTCCTAACCAGCAAGAATCACAGCCTCATGCCTTCATTCTTCTGCTTGCTGTACCTCTTCTTTCTCCGTTAACTGCTCTGTGAACCTTCATCCACCGCTGCCTGCTGTCTCTCAGCGCTCATCGAGGCAGCTCCTTCAGACGTTCATCCCTCTCTGCCATCCTTCGCTTGTTCGATACTTCGTTTACTTGTCCTTCGCCTCGGAGGATCCTTCGCTCCATTACTGATCTCCTTTGCCCGAAGATCAATTCTTCACCTGCAAGACGATCCTTTGCCTCCATCCATCGCTGAAAGAAGATCAATTGCTACGAAAGATCATCTGTTTAACGGAACTTTTTTCGACAGGTCTCGGCTGCATCTATGGACTCAGCGGTAACTCGAAGAACTCTGTCGCCACCAGCTAGCCCTCGCCCAGAAACCAAGAATCGTGACCCGACTATCTCCTTTGCCACCATGATTTCCTTCGTCTTCAGCTGCACCGAAACACTTTATTTCTCCTTCGGCACCCCACCTCCATGCAATCAACGCCATCCTTTGCCTCCTCCTTCGTCGTTTCCTTTGGCCTTACCTTCACCTTCACCACCACCTTGGAGACCACACTTGACCGGAAAGTTAACTGAATAAAGGCAACAGCCATTGGATCTTGCGTCGTCCTCATCACGTTAATCCTCTCTCCTTCGACCATTACCAAGGGAACTCAGCATTTATACCCCAAGGAAATTCTTCGACTCATGGACCATGCCATCAGGGATTTCAACTACAAAGCCAAACTGGTGGCCCCAGCACCACCCTCATCATCCCACAGCAAGTCATATATCCAGGATTAGATTTCCTCTTCAGACAATGGCTCATCAAGAAAACAGAAACATGACACCGCTCACACTGCCTTGTCCAAGAAGCGGTGCTCAGACCTTCCACTCATCAACATGAAACGAATCTTATTTCCGCCCTGCTCCTGCTCGTCCTTCATCCCGCATTGAAGCACACCCCGCATTGTTTCCTGATGACAATCTGGACTTAGCTTCTGTGCTCGATGAATCTCGTCGGCCTACTCGTCAGGTCAATTTTAAACTACAACCTCTTGATCTACAAAGACTCACTGCAAGCTGATAAAGATCCAACGGCCATCCCGCTTTATGACCTGGTGAAAATCGTTGACCTTCGGATCCCTCGTTCGATTCATTCTTCGTCATGATCTTTTGTCCCTCGTCAAACAGCTGGTCTGCCTCTCCAACACTCTTGCTGCCATCCTGCAGCTGATCCTGAGCTCCAGTCAATCCGTCGCTCTGCTCATGATCTCTGACAGTTTTTAACAACATGAGACCCAACATGAATCTCCATCACGACAACACTGTTCCATGCGATAGCCCCACTCCAGCAGTGCTAGACATCTTGGTCTCACTTTTACAACTTCGACAACGAAGTGTCACCTTCATTAACGTGAGACCTACCGCTAACACTGACACCTGTCGCCAACGCCGCTCATTTTGATTGGATCAACTACTTCTCCTGACACTCGTCCTTCACTGCTGGCCATTTGTAACTTTTCGGGTCCAGCCAGCCAACTGAACCTCACCATGAACACTGCAGCTTCTCTGGACTGTCATCATTCGCCATGAGGCTTCACTGACTTCGTCAACCTTTAAAGTGGTTGTAGCAAGTGGTTGGACTACACCATCTGGGACCCATTGTCGCAGCCAGATGCACTGTCCTCAAACACTTCGTAACTAAAGCTCCTAACACCAACAATCCAGGCCAGCAGGCCAGCCCGGCCCGAATGCTTTTGTAGGAGGGCTGTGCATGACTCATGTACAGTGGGGTTGTGCAGCTGGCCGGATCTAGAGAGCGAAAAACCTCAAGAGAGATAAGGAGCAACCAGGAACTGAATGCAAGAAATTTATAGATAGTATATATTTTCGGTAAGGCTATAAAACCAATTTTGACTGCCGAAAAAATTGGTGTTTGTATTTGGACCCTACCTTTCTGGCCAAAAATCAACCCAGAAGGGACGTCGGTGTTACGATTGAGTTACGCTCCTCATTGGCTCTGGTTGGCAGGGAGTCATCGGACTATTACTGTGTCTGGTTCGATCCATCCGAACATTATAGTTCACCAAGTCTGTGCCCGTTTGACAAGTTTGGAAGATCTGTTCATTCGTTTTAGGACTAAGAATTTTAAGAATCCGACCACAAGTAAGTCCAAACGGTTTGTCTCTGTCATCAGGCAAGCTTATGACAGCACTTGAAATGGGGAATTTCGTCACCAGTCTTTACTGCATCAAACAAGCACTGGATGATGTGAACCCGTGCTTCATGTTAGTTGACGGACCAAGATATTTCAGTGTTTTGCTTGTTTTTTGTAGTCTATGGTGAAATAACATGCCCTACAGAAGTAACTAAGGCTCCTTGAATGACCTAGCTAATTTTGCCTGCTTTTAAAATTTCTAAGGAACAACTTAACTTTAGCTTAACTTTATTAAATTGTCAATGTGTCCTTGATGAGCATGATGTGCCCATGTCAGAGTTTTATACTCGTTTGGGAACTGGATGGTCACGTAGTAATGTCATGAAGCGGGGTGATATGTCCAACCCCTTTTCTCCTGTATCTGCCTCTGGCTTACAACTAGCTTTTGTATCACTTCGTTTAAAATATAAATACAAACAAAAACGTCAAGTCTGCCTTAAAAAAAGGGGTTATATGATTGAAGTTTCATTTTACTTGTTAAAATGTACACGGATAAAAATTGGTGATTTTTAATTGAAATAGTTAAATATACAATTCAGAAAATTGCATCTGTTTAAGTGCTGTTGTGCTTTACGTAACGTATATGATTGGTAAAGCACAACAGCTCTTAAACAGATGCAATTTTCTAAATTGTACATTTGACTATTTCAATTAAAAATCACCAATTTTTATCCGTGTACATTTTAACAAGTAAAATGAAACTTCAATCATTTCTCACCCGTTTTGAAGCTTCCAGTCCTCCTATAACAATATAGCACGACGGGATCGCAACAATGAACGAGGACGAGGAGTGCTGGGATCCTGGATCCTGTTAAATGAAAAGTGGAAGAAAACAAACAAATGTAATAAATTTACTAAAACAAATAAAAAAAAACAACGTTCAGCAATTCACATTAACTCACAACATTGCAACCTCTGCTTTACAAACGTTGGTTTCGAGAAAAAGGAATAAAACAACCGAATAAAATCAATTAAATGGAACAATTTTGGAAACCAACTCTACCTCAAACGTCAATAAAATCGTTTAAGAATTCGTGTTAATTACAACATTGCAACCGCTTTCAAAATTAAACGTTTCTCTTTTCGTTTGTAGCATTGCGTCTTAACGAATATTCTACACAAACTTTCTTCTGGCTAAACGCAACAATGTATTCCAATCGTGCTAACTTGCGCTCAACAATATACGTCGGACTGATAGCTTCAAAACGGGTGAGAAGAAGGATATCGCCCGCTTTCCTCATGCTGGAATCCAACAATGGCTTGGGCGCTGCGCGCCCTCGACATTGTTAGATCCCAGCACTCGGAAAGCGGGCGATATCCTATACATAACCCCTTTTTTTACGGCAGACTTGACGTTTTTGTTTGTAATCCGTGTACCTTTTTTACGGCTATGGTGTCACGCTATAAAAGTTTATGCATGCAGTCGATAGTTGCATGCACGAAGAATGGATTTTGAGTTTGCTGAGTGGCATTCTTCCTTAAATACAATGGTTAAAACAATGTAAAACAATCAAAATGATCGTTTAGGGTCCCGTAACTCCAGAATGGATCGACCAATTGAAAAAGTGGTCCCTGTAAGATTGAAGCCCAGGGAAATTTCTGGCTCAGATCATGTTTCAGATTTTATGTTGGTGCAGTAGTTTTTTTTTCTGAAACCGTGTCAGCCAAGAAGAACAAGAACAAGAACCAGAACAACAACAACAAGAAGTGAACAGTTTTCAAATTTACGTGTGGCTTCCTACGTTTATTCTTGCACGGAATTGCATAAAAGTTGGTGTAAAGTTTGGAAAAGTTGCTATCTACTATCTGGCAAGTTTGGTCGTAATATATTGAATAGAAACGGAGAAATTAATAGTTTTAGTTTTGCTGGAGAGAGGACTTCAATCATATATATACACGGCTATCGCCGTGTATGATTATTTAAATGTAGATTTCCGGGCCCTTCCATAGGTTTTGTTGAACGCAAGATACTTGTAGAGGGAACATTACTGACAGTTGAATCATCTGGTGTCGTTCATGGACAATCATTTTGGGTATTGTATTGGTAAAATGCTTAATGGTGCAAGGTGTTTAGCATCAGTTTTGACATTGATATGACATAAACATACTACGGTTATTAAAAAAATGTGGGGGCTGACTGGACCACTACTCACACACTCAGCAACTTATCCCAGGATGCTTACATTATAACGATAACAAAAATATCCTAATAAAAAATTTGAATCGATTCGAGGGACATTAGTTCAAGTTAGATATGAATTACCTTGAAAGTCAAGTAGTGTAGCATGCCTGATTCGGTCTAGAACCATGAAGCATTGCGAAAGTTTAATAATGCAACACCCTACCGATTCACTATTTTGTTTCTCTTGGTATACTCGCAGGTAAAAATGGTGAACACTCTCGAGATTTCTTTGACTTACCAACCCGGAAGTTCTCAGCTATGTGTGAAGATTCTACGGGAAACAATATCCAGTGAACATCCGGATTCTTTTGCTGTCGTAAGTGAACACCGGCTTTACTTTGTTTATCTGTTTTGCTCTTTGTGGAGTTGTCACTTGTGTGCTCCACAATGGCCACTTCAATTTCATGTCATTTTGTTAACCATACCTAGATACCCCTCTAACTATCTAATAGGCTATCCCATCCTCGTCGCCAACTGTGATGTCCTTGGCAGGGACACACCTAAGCCCAGAGTTGGCACCAATGGTAATGAAACACACGAACTATCAGAGTGTAGGCTACAGCTGATAAGACAGTTTACTTCCTGTTAACTGTAGTATAAATAGTGGAGTACAGGAAGTCATGTGATGTAACAAAATGCTATATACAATGATGGAACAGCCTATTAGGTAGTTAGAGGGGTATCTAGGTATGGTTAACAAAATGACATGAAATTGAAGCGGCCATTGTGGAGCACACAAGTGACGACTCCACAGTGTCACTTTCAAGTAAGGAGGTTTCTCAGATTGAGATTCCGCATGTGCTGAAGCACTGATAGACGCACCTGTTCATCCTATATATGAAGGTCGACGACCCTAATTGAAAATATCTAGAACAAAGCTGTCCTAAAACAAAGCCCCCCCAAAGAGATCATTTACCAACCCATACATCACCTATTCACTGGTCCCACTCCTGTAAAGAGTTCCTTTTTAGCCCTTTGAAAAAAGGCGTGTACTTCAGGACTGTTTTGTAGTTCTGTTGCTAGGTTCGAACTGCCATTCACTTGATTTAGAGGCAAGGACGCTGACAACTGGGCTGTTGCTGCTCGCGTTGCTTGGGGTTCCCGGTGTCCCCTCACATATCTCGCCATGTGCCTTGGGATTTGGTATTTGGTATTTTGCCACTCTTATAGAAGTTGTTTGTAAATCATACACACAGTCCTAAGAAGGGCTAAATGTGCTTGTTTTAACGTTTTTGTACTGTGACAGTCATCTCATTGTTTAAGGAGATGTTCTTACTTGTTGCGTGATAATGATACCAGTATGGTTCGGACGTGGTACTTTTGCTTTTTGTTAATGCTATCGTGAATAATTAATTTTCTTGCTATTGCGAAATACTTGGCTTTGTCGTAGATAACATGCAGCAGCAATGAACAAAGGTAAATAAGCCACCCAACTCATTGCTATAATTTCCAAATGGAAACACGTGCATGCTTAATCCCTTCAAACATTGACCTTGCATTAAAGTGTAGTTTTATGTCTTTCAGGTTTACATCACGCCAGACAAAAAATCAAGTGGCCGTAGCCATTTAAAGGAAAATTTGAGAGACGAGATGAAGTTAGAAGTCGATCCAACCAAAATACCGCAACTAATACTTAAAATCTTCGTGTACTATAACAACCAAAACCTTCCGCCTCAAGAGTTGTTGGGAATCAAATATCAGGGATCGTCTTTCGAATGCTTGGGAGGCATTCAGGTTCATTTGAAGAATGTCAACAATTCAATGACTATCAAGGAAGAGCTTCTCAAGTGTGAACTAAGAAGCAAAAAGGTAAGCGTGCATAAAATGTCATCTGAAGCATCAGGAATGTATTAAGAAAGATAATAAGATGTCATACCGAATCTTAGAAGTCGAATGCGTGTTACTTTGCACAGAAGATAAGCAATGTCAAGCAAATGTGTGACAGCAACGTCTCACCACAACAGTTTTAAACCGACTGAGCTAACTAAAGCTTTGTAGACTCGACTATTTAATTTATATCAATTGATCAAATAAATAAATAATGGACAATACAGAACAGACTTAGAAATCTAAGCTGTGGTTCACATGTTGTGCCAAAGCTCTGTTGGAATGCGTTTTGCTGTTTTTCAGATGTTTATTAATTTTTATGATAAACCAGGTAACCATTTGATGCAACAAAACATAAAGTCGAAAAATCCCTTCAAATCTTATAATAGTACAGCTAAGAAAAAATGAAAGTTTACTTTAACTTGGTGTGTTTTTCATTTCGTTATTTGGTATGTGATCCACTTTGGTATGTAATGTACTTTGTAATGTACACTTTGGTATGTGAGCCAATAAGGATCCACTTGTGAGAGGGATAACACAAAACAAAAACCAACTGCAAATAGACTATCAGTCTTTGTCAGGACCACTTTAAATGTTTCTGTAGATCACATGACTAAGGCGTGATTGTTGTTGGCCTTCCCCATGATGCCCCGGGTTACCTCATGTTTGGTCATCATTACGCACTTTAAAGAATGATGATAAATCCAGGTTTTAAAAACGATGGATATTCATCGAAGTACGACTTCAATCTAATCCTAAATTTATAGAATAAATATGATGTGTGTTCTCCTGTTTGGCTTTCAATTGTAATTTAAAACTGGTATGTAACATTTATTGTATTGCCGGCCTTTTTAGATATTGTCTTGCAAAAGGTAACCAAATTCACGAACAAAAAAAATCGATCAAGTATATCGTACCCAAGCGACAAGGAGTAGACATCTTCATATTTTTTTTGGCTAACAAAATTGTAATGTTGTTCTTGGACTTACCCACTATCCCTATTTGATTCCAATCATTTTAACATTACTTTATTGTACAAAAAAATTACAGTACTTGGAAAAAAATAAACTTTCATCACATTCATAATAAGATAATGTTGTGGAAACTTTGTTGCTGTCTGATTGCTTAAATAATAAATGTAGAAAATTGGCATTAATGATCAGCACTAACCCTGAAAACCTGATCTTTCGCACAAAATAAGCCAACACAGGAATGTCCTTGTTTAATTTAGGAAGGTGAAATTATAGTTGAAAAGACTCCTGACACCTAATACCTCCTTTGTTAGTTTCAAAATTTTCATTTTAATTAGCGGATTGTAACTTATAACGAACACACAATTGTACAAATTTTGCAAAAACTTGGTTAGTTGCACTATAATTGTAGTCTGGGTGGAGACCAAAAAAAATAATTAGGGTTGGAATGATATTTGTCTCATCATTTGCAAGCCATGAAAGTATTTTCGTACTCGAATTTTTCAGAAACCAATCACTTGTCACAGAAGACATTGATTCCTTACAGCTAACAGTATTTTTTCGATGTAATTCAGCAAAATAATAACAATCAATCATTCCCAAAGGAAGGTAGGCGATAGTAAAAACAAAAGGATTATGACATACATTCGTATAGTATTTTTAGAAGAAACACTAAGTTGGCCTACAGGCAGTAAAGACAGAACCACTGAGTTAGGAGTTTGGGTGAAATGTGCAGAATGAAATGGCTGATGCCCCCTTTTAATAAATCAGACGGGATGGTCCAGTTTACAGCAAGGGGCTGTTATTGGCACCATCTAGTGGTTAACAAGGATGCTCGAATGATATACATAACGTAGCTTACCTTAAAACCTCAAACACCACAACCCCCAACTCGGAAAAGCAAAAACTAGGACCAAAACAAATAATGTAATAAACAATGTATTAAGAACACAATAGAAAAGCACAAAAGTAGAGATAAAGGCAGGTTTCTGCAAACAAGAAAATGTTTTTTAACACTCCAATGCAAATGAAAACAATAATTGGAAATTGCAAAGTATATGTTTCTCAGCATTCCTCAAGTTCCTAATTGGAGCTACGAATAAGTCGAGACGCTCTAGAGCCTTATGCGTTCGAGCCGAACGATGCAAACCTTTATCAGGTGATCCCCTCCCCCCACCACACCCTCAACCCCCAAACGTTTAGCTGTGTAACCTAATCCATCGCTATGGAGAATTCATGGTAAAGGCACAGGTTCACATGTAACAGATGGGAGTTGCAGAACTTGGGGAAGGCACGCCACTTACACGGCAGGAAACACTTTCGATCATTAGAATTTGTAAGCAATGTAGCAAAAAAAAATGTGTCCTCGAAACATAGGTCTACCTTAAGTATGAAGATTCGATATAAACACACGTTGGCCAAACTACAAACTACTGTAGTTTCCCAAGTTTCATGTTTTGCTATTTACTCCTATTATTGTAATTTAACATTGAATAAACAAACGCCCATCGTTGCATGATTCTTCCTAATCATGGAATTATTGAATAATAAATGCTGAATATTTAAATAATTTCTGCGCTTAATTGTTGTACTCTGAATATGGGGATGGTGGTGAAATGTCAAACAGGGGGAACAGTGATACGTTCTCTCAAGAGGGAGAAAATGACTGCTGATGGTGGAGATGTCTCCGTGGTGTGTTGTGATGTTAATCTACTCCGTTCGTTATTTGTACCTGGAATGCACGAGGTATAGGGAATAAGGGGGAAGAGTTGGAATGTTTAGGAACTTAAGTTGAAATGTTGGGTTTGGTTAAAACCAGGCTGCCAGTCGGGTTTGTTTCCAGTCTAAATGGTTTTTTTTGTGCATCGCTGGTCCTGGCGGCTCGGGGGTTACGGTGCTCATTAAGGATTGGGTCCCGTTTGTGTCCCCAACCAATTGGGTGTGCAGAGGTATTGATGCATGTGTATTCCGAGTGTGTTGGGGCCTAGGGTGGTTGACCATTGGTATTGTTCATCTTACTGGGAGGGTCTCGTGTCATGAGTGGGTGGAGTGGGTTGGGTCCCTCCCCTGGCCCTTGGTTTTAGGGGAACTTCAACGCACATCACTGGCCCTGAGGGTGGTTTCAGCAATCCAGACCATGGGCGTGTGATTGCTGAATCCGTGGACTGTTTGGGCCTCTCTCTGCTGCAGAATGGCACACTAATGTTTGTAAGGAGGTACGGAGGCCAGATACAAGAGTCAGTCCTGGATATGTTCCTGTGCTCGAACGAGCTGGCTTCCTGGTTCTCATTCGAGGCATCGTCTGATTTGCGGGGTAGCGACCACTTTCCTGTGGCGTTAACCTGGAATGGCAAGGGGTGCAGCCTTCTCGGTAGTGTCGTACCACAGGTTCCACCAGTCTTCGATTCTGGTGAGTTTTCCCGTTGGCTTAGAAAGTGGGTTGATGGGAGGCGTGGTACCAGGCACTGCCTGCGTGCTAAATCTGGTAGACGGGGCCGTGAGGTGGTGTGGTGGACTTCGGTGTGTGTGACTGATGTGCGGATCGTCGGTGTGCCTGGCAGCGGTTTTGCTGATGTCGGTCTGACCAACGGTGGTTTGAGTTTGTTGGGACTGCCCAAGAAACTCGGTTTCTTCTCCGCAGGGAGAAGACGATGTTTGGAGCGAGACTTTACGACCAGGTATCCCGGGGCCTTTCCTGTCGTGTGTTTGGGCCTTGGTCTGCCCACGTGATAAAAATGCTACTGTTGCTTGGGTTTTTGGCCAGTTCAGCGAGGTTCTTAGGGGCCCAAAGATAGCTGAGGCTTTTAGTACTAATTTCGCGGAGGTTTATGGTGCACCGAGGGATCCTCCTCCTCCACCCACCAACTTGGGGGTCGGGTCGAATGAGGCTGACTAGCCACTGGTCCTACAGTAGCTCTCAGCAGCACTAGCCTCTTGTCGGCCTAGAAGTGCTGTGGGGATTGATGGGGTCTCTTATGATGACCTCCGTGGCCTTGATCGGGATGGGCAGAAGAGGTTGTTGGACTTCTTTCAGACCCGGTTTGACGGGGCCCCGCTGCCGGCCTCCTGGCTCTTCTCTGTCCTTACCCCAGTGCTCGGCAGGGGCAAAACCCGCTCCTCTATCACGAATTACCGGCCAATTGCGCTCCTTTCGTGCGCACACAAAGTCTACGAGAGGATACTAATCAATAGGCTGGTGTGGCAAATTGAGGGCTCGGGTGGGTTGTTCGGCACTCAGTTTTGGTTCCGGAAGAATCTGGGAGCTCAGGACGCAGTGCTGTACCTCGAGTCGGTCATCAGGGAGGGTTGGGTTAACGACTGCATTGCGGTAGCCGTTTTCCTCGACATAAAGGCGGCCTACGTTATGGTTGACATATCGTGGGTAGAGTTTTCCCTGAGGTCCCTGGGTGTTGATGGAAAGCTTCTTGCTGCGGTTATGGCAATGTTTGGCGTGCAGAGCTTTGCGACAAGGGGAGGGGATGCATGGTCCAGTGTTAGCTCCACTGACCGCGGCCTCCCCCAGGGTAGTTGCCTGAGCCCGGCTCTGTTTGCAATGGTGATCGGTCAACGTGGTCGCCTATGCAGATGACGTGGCAGTTAGGCTTACGGGGAGAGACTTGCCTGTGATTTTGGCTTCTCTTGAGGCTGCCATTGCAAAGGGGTCCTGCGACTGGCGGCTAGAGGCCTTCAGTTAGCCAGTGCAAAGACAGCTGATGATTTTCCGTTTGGGGATGGCCTGGGAGGGCTCAAGTTTGGTAAACGGGTCGTGGGTCTCAGTAAAGCCAAAGGTTCGCTACCTTGGTTTATGGCTGGACCCACAACTGTTGTGGACCCACGATGTATCAGTCGTGAAGCAATGTGTGTCGGCTCGGTCGAATATGCTGCAGTCAATTGCTACTAATGCATCAGTTGCAAAGCGTGTCACTGTCGTTTCCTTTTACAAGGTCCATGTTCGCACTTGCGCAGATTTTCACATCCCTGTTTTGTCCCGCTCTCGGCAGGCAATTAAGGATGTTCAGGTTGCTATGAATCAGTGCCTTAGAGTGGTCACCGGTTGTTTGCTATCCACCCCGGTGCCTGCCCTACATGTGGAAGCAGGCGAGTGCCCTGTTGCCTTTCGGGCCAGGGAGTTGTTGGCTAGAATTTGTCTGTGTGCGGTTGGAAGGGGCAGGTCAGATCCCTTGGGCCGTATTCTGTTGGACTATATGTCCCTATCGGATAGGGCCCGTGGTTTGCTTGGTGTTCCACGCCAGGGGGCCTCACTCCTTCTGCTGGATGGGATGGGTGGCTTTCCGACTCCAGTTTCTGTCCATCCACCGGCCCCGTGGCTGTGGTGTCCGGCGGCGATGGCTTCTGTGCTGTTGGAAAGATGCAGAACTAGTCGTTCGGCTGTTCAGGTGTTCTGTTACGCTTCCTTCTTCATATACAGAAACAGTACCCCCTGACGGGCTAAATGATTTGTCACAAGTGCATCGAAAACAGTTTCAAAAATTTTCGGCAATTTTATTTATGCCGTGATCACAAATTTAAACAGAAAATCACTTAAAAACAACACAGTTCTAATGTGGCTTCCTGCTTATCGGTCCTCCATCATTTCCAAGATGGAGGACCTATAAGCAAGAAGCCACGTTAGAACTGTTTTGTTTTTAAGTGTTTTTCTGTTTAAATTTGTGATCAAGACATAAATAAAATTGCCGAACATTTTTGAAACTGTTTTCGATGCACTTGTGACAAATCATTTAGCCCGTCAGGGGGTACTGTTTCTGTATATGTTACCACGCCACAAAATAATTTTTATCTTCAGTTTCTTCTTTCTTCAGGGAGGGGGGGGGGGGGGGTTGGTGGGGTTGTGTATGTGTTCCATGTTGGCGCTGGAGTACAAGTTCTCTCTTCGCCTGCTCCCCTCGGTCTTCGTGAAGGAACTTGCTGCTATCTCTGCGGCTCTAGACATTGGTTCTGATGTGCAGTTGCCTGAGTTCTGCGTATTCACCGACTCGTTCACAAGTATTGGCTTCCTGAGGCGTTGTTTTCCGTCTCTGGAATGTTCCCAGCTGGTCTCTTTTGAGATAGGGTGGTAGCTTTTTGTCCTTTCCAGCGTGGCTGGTCAGTCTCCATTGAGTGGACTGCGGGCCACACGGGCTGCTTTGGTAATGAGCTGGCCGACAGTCTCACCAGGCAGGGCTCGGATGGTGAAGGGAGTGTGCTTGGTCTTGCCATGGGTCCCAAGGACCTATGGCCTGTGGTTGCAAGGATTGTTGAGCGTGAGTGGGCTGCGGAGTGGTCTGCCAGTCCAGTGGGCAGGTGATTGTACGAATTGCACACAACCACGGCCTACCCTAGTCTCTTGACAGTTTCTCCCGTCGCGATGCGGGTTTGCTCTCCAGACTTTGAAATGGGCACGTTCAACTCAGGGCTCACATGTTCGGATTGGGGTGGTGTCGTTCTCCTCTTTGTACTCGTGGTGGTGGTGAAGAGACTGTACGTCATTTTTTGGCGGAGTGCCCATTTTGGGCTGCTCAGCGACACTTTGCCCTCAATGTAGGGGTCGACCCGGTTCTCATAGCCCCCAGTGTCTCCCCACACTAGGTGTAGGATACCTTGCGCAGGACCTTGGGGTTTTGTAAGGCAACACGACGGTTCATCTAGAGTTCCAGGAGTCTCTCTTGTAACCGGTAGGCTACCTTGTGCATAGGGTAGGGTCCAGGGTGCTTGGTGGTTTTTGGTGGTTTGTTAGTTGGTTGGTTTGGGCACGTGGTGTTGCTTGGTGTACTGGTGGCATTTGGTGTCCATAGTTTCTAAGTAGGTTAGACTGAGCACTTGGTGTTATAGGCCTGTAAGCTCAAATATTGTTTAGAGACCTACGACAATACCAGTTTTATAGTATTGTTGTAACTCTTTGATATGATTTTATTTTATTTGAGCTTAGAGTTACAACAATACCATAAAACTGGTATTGTCGTAGGTCTCTAAACAATACTTCCTGTCGGTTGGTGTTGTTCCAACCCATTCTACCCATTACAGCGAACAGAACTGCCCTGTTGTTGCTCTATCTCATATTTTTACGACTGTACTAAGAACACACTTGATGAAATAAACAGGAAAATTAAACTATGGTTGCAATTACAGAATTGCTGAAATCATGAATAAAAAGTGTTAAACTTTTAACGATTTTCCTAATATACCAGAATGAAGACTTTGGTATTACAGTAGCATGAAGCAAGTGGGATGTATGTCAAAACAGCGCGGAAATAACAGCGTGCGGCAAAGCAGCGGCATCAAAACGGCCAGACGACAAAACAGCCTGACGACAAAATAGCACACGACAAAACAGCGCACGACAAAATACCGTACAACAAAACAGCCCAAAAAGTTGTTTTAATAATAATAATAATTCAACTTTATTTGTCCATTACTCTTTGGTGTAGACAAAGTACACAACCCAATTATTAAGAAAAAAAATTAAGAAACTTAAGAATAACAACTGTACATAAATTTTGGCCTTTTGACATTTCGGGAGCAAGATAGGCTATAACTGGATTTCCTTACAATATCTAACCATTTTGTGTTGGCCAATGGTTCACACATAAGTTTCTTAAACTCCTGATCTTGCAAATTACAATGACGCTGCAATACCAGGATCTTATCCCTCTTCACATTAAAAAAGACACAAGAGTACAAAAGATGTTGCACAGTTTGAAATTCTTCCAGGTTACAAAGCCTACAAACTTTATCGACATTCCACTCTTTGTTTCTAACATTAATAGACCCACTCTGCCACAAGGGTCTTAGAAAACCAAGAACATTTGTTAAATAGGTAATCCTCAGGGCCCAAACACAATTTAAATTCCCCATATCTTTCAGAGTTATCCCGTTCAGCCGATTTCCACCATGAATCGACTGTTTTGCTGCAAATAGCCTCCATCAACAGTTTGACATCCTCATGCAAGTTAACCGTATCAAACTGTAGTTCAAGACCAATTTCGGTACAATGTTGCTTTAGCCAATTGGCCAAAAATGTTCCTTTACCTAGACTGTGTTGTACACAAGCACAAAGCAAAACATTAGGCGAAAATTCAATAACTTTCAATACAAAATTCAGTGCCCTCTTCATTGTAGCAAGAATTTATAGGGGTTTGGTTAGGTTTTTGATTTTTGATTGTAGGTATACTCAAAGGTATCAATCCGAACTCCAGGAAAATCTTATAACTTGTAGTAGACGGGTGCAGATAAAAGATTTTGTTTTGTTTTAAAACCACACCTGCAGCTTGTTTAAGGGGGGGGGGGATGAGGCTTAATGGCGCGTCGACAGCTTGGTCATTAGCGCCTACCTCAGTCACAGTGCAGTGGTCCGGGTTGCCACTGCACCACACATTACAGTGATATTATTCAAACCCCTAATCTAAATCTTGTCATACATCTGTACCTCCTGCAAAAATTGAAAAACACCGGACAGGAGGACAGACTTATCGCCCAATTGACGCACAAAGTCATGCGGAAAACCATCAAGATGGCAACAATCAACAAGGAAGTGCCGGAGTGCTTGTTTAAGGGCGTTGTGTTAATTAACCCCCACACTTCAGCTCCATATAGCACCGCAGTAGAGACTATTGCATTAAACGCCTGTGACTTGGCACGAAAAGAGTTTACAGAATGTGACATGAAAAACGGTGTTAGCTGGCCAACGGCACATTTTCCTTTCTTAACTGCTTCCAGAATGTGCTCGTTAAACTGACCATTCCAGTTTATCCGTACACCTAGATATTTGAACCTCTTCACAACCTCAATTTCAGTGCTCTCATAAAACCATTTTTCTGGCGATGCTCTTTTCAGACCTTTCTTACTTTAGTTTTTGAGATATTAACTGCCATACCAGTTTTTTTTTAACAAACCGAGAGAGCTCGTTTATCATTATTTGTAGATCACCAGGCGATTTAGCTACAAAAACTAGGTCATCTGCAAATCCCAAGATTTTAAAACAACAAGAGCCAATTTTAATTCCTTCTGCTACCAACTTATTTACAGCCTCAATAAGCTTGTTTATAAATATGGAGAAAAAAGTGGGACTAAGAGGGCAGCCTTGTCTGACCCCCGAATTAAGGTAGATTGGTGATGATAACACAGTCCCCACTTTCACCCTAGAGAAGGCTCCTGCATACAAACTGCTCAACAGTTCCACCCATATTCCTGGTATACCTAAGCTTCTTAATGCCGACCACAACACTCCTAAGTGCACGCGATCAAAAGCCTTATGAAAGTCTACAAACAAAAAATAAACTTTTCCCCGCTTCCAAGACAATTGTTCCTTAATAATAGTATCCAAAATAAACAAGTTATGTTGTGTCGAATACATTTTTCGAAAACCAGCTTGTTCATGGGGTAACAAATCATTTTCAGTTAGCCAAGTCATTAATCTAGTGTTTAACAGTGACATAAACAGATTATACTCTGCATTCAACAGTGTGATCCCTCGATAGTTTTGTACATTGTTTCTGTCTCCAGCTTTAAAAAGTGGCAAAATGTGTGATTCCTTCCAACCTTCTGGAATCATTCCAAGAATATTGTTAAACAAAATAGTCTACTGTTTTATCCAGGTTTTGGGTCCAACTTTGAAAAGTTCATTTGTCAGTTCGTTCGGACCCGCTGCCTTCTTGTTTTTCATTTTGCCAATAGCTTTCAGTAACTCTGATTCGACAAAAGAAATGCTAAAGCACGAGGGCTCAAAAAGTAAATATGTTTGAAAACGAAACTGTGGATTAACGACAATAGAGAAAACCGTCACAAAGTAAGATCTCCACGACTCTAAAGCAATAGCATTGGGCAAAGTTACATACCTCTTTTTGAACTTCCAAACAGCATTTGCATCTCTACAATCGTTCAATGCTCTTCGTAGGTTTTCAAAATATTCTTTCTTTGCCTCATCACACGTTTCTCTATAATGTTTCTTCTGTAAACAATAATTCTGTAAATTTACCACATTGTTATGTCGTCGTAATTTCCTAAGGCAACGGTTCAGTTTATTTTTGTTAAATTTACACTTGACAGTAAACCAGGGATTATTAAAAGTCGTATTTTTAGCCTCTCTCGAGAT
Source organism: Lithobius niger (assembly GCA_023313725.1). Classification (NCBI taxonomy): domain Eukaryota; kingdom Metazoa; phylum Arthropoda; class Chilopoda; order Lithobiomorpha; family Lithobiidae; genus Lithobius; species Lithobius niger. Next base: position 1,053 of record JAHWFP010122809.1, on the reverse strand, counting down.
TTGCATTTGGATATTTGCCCAAATATTTGTGTAGGCCTGATCCACCAAACTAACATCATCAGAGTTTATACATTCACTCAACTCCCCTTCTTGGTCAAACAAAGATTTAACCAGAGAAATGTTTTCCTCACTCCAAATCGTCACCTTAAAAACATTACCACTTTCCTTACTCGATTTATTCTCGAGTCTAACTTTGCCAATAAGTGGCAAATGGTCTGACTCAGTACGACAATCTACATGGAAGTCAACTCTCATTACATAACCAATAACGGATTTGCCCAGGTGTGAGATAAAAGTGTACTTCCCCCTTCTGTCATTCATGCCTGCTCCATTGATAATCCCCAAGCCATGGTCCACACAAAACTCTACAAGTTTCTTTCCCGCCCCATTAACCATTCTGTCTAAAGAAAGCCTTTTCCCACACACTGAATGCAAAACCCCATTCATCTGACCTACCCTTGAATTCCAATCTCCTACAATAATCAATGGAGATTTGTTTATCTTTTTAAACCAGCAACTCAACAAGTAGGTAGTATGGAAAACATTTTGTGAGTACACAACCAAAACAAACCACTTCCTTAGAGAGTTTTTGTGACTAAATGAAATTAAAGCAACAGAGTTCTCCTTGAACTCAACACTCGCATCGTATTCTCTCAGTAAGGTATGTTTGATCCCAATACCAATCTCCCCACACAATCTACCAAACTTGTTTACTCTAGTTGCTGGATTTGCATACCATTTAAAGACACTCAATTTGCTCCAATTGAAGTTGAAATCAACCCAGGTTTCAGTAAGAGTAATAATTGTAGACTGCTCCAAAAACATTAGACAATCACTATGCCCCCCACAGTGCGGCCAAGCCTTGAACATTCCATGCCACTATAGAGACTTATTCATTCACACTCCTCTTATCTGCAGCGATAACTTGATTGTTGAAAAGTTGTTTTAAAACGATGATACTTCGTAATTATCATCTGCTGTGGACAATTTCTGTGTTATAAATTTATTAATTACAAACTGTAGATAAGGATAAACTCAGGATCAGCATGGTAC
>JAHWFP010122808.1:490-10896 GCA_023313725.1 Lithobius niger | reverse complement strand
CCCCTTTTTTTGAAAACGTGGGGGGGATGGTCCCCCTCGTCCCCCCCAGGATCGACGCCTATGGGGGGACTGCTTGCCAGGGTCATGGAAGTGATTTTAGTGGCAAAAGACAAGTTCACGGCCAGGCTCTTTAAAATTAGAATATAGAAGTTTGGTGATATTTTCAAGTCACTAGGTATTTCCTAATTCATGCATTTACATTTTTTTCCAGCTTTATCCAAGAGATGACCCATCATTCAACTACAAAAAAATCAGAACTAGTAAGTCACTTAAGTAACTGTTAAGACCTAATTGTCAGTAAACATTGGTACTAGCCTGGCATTGTTATTTTCTGTTGTATTGTGTGATTGGTGTGTAATGTAATAATCGCTCACTAACACGTCCCTCTCCTTTTATTGTAGATGTTTATGTTGACGTAAAGCCTTTGTGTAGTTACGAACAGCAAAGCTGCAATTGTGTGAAACCCAAGGAGCCTAATGAAAAAGGTTGTGGAGATGATTGTTTAAACAGGTTTGTGGTTTATCAGCAATGCATTAAAGTTGAATAACTTCCTTATAAATCAAAGGGTTTTATCATTAATTTTTTTATCCCAGAATACCGCTCCAATTCAATTTTTGAGTTATTGTCTGCTTCTGTGTCTTGAAATATAAATTACCTGATATTTTAGCATTCTCCTTCTCCCATGCTGTTTGATCTAGAGATTAAAGACTTTGGAGCATTGCCAGCATCGCTACCTACTGAACATCTGTTCTGCGCAGCCTCCTTGGTATATAAGCTGAGACGGCGGCCGTAGTTTCATCGTTTCTTCTCTAGTTTCCGACCACGTCGGACCATGCCTCGAGCCAAGGGTACACCAAGGGAACCGGTGGACCGGTCTCCCCCCTCTGTCTCAGTCCCCGAGGTCTCCTTGGTCTACCTGTGTTTTCTACTGTTACAGCAACTTGTTCCCTGGACCCGGGGCTCTGCGGTCTACAGTCCCCTGTGCAGACCACTCACCTACGGTCCCCATCACTACAGTCAGTTGCACTCAAGACACGGTCATCACGTTCCCACTTCAGTGTGGACAGCCACAACAGACCAACCTTTCCAGTCTCCAACAGGACCTGCTTGCTGCCTAAGAATGGTACAACCGTTTGAAGCTCTTAAGTCAAGGCTCGACTGACTGCTGCACGACGAACGCTTCGCCATTCCGACGGTCGCCTGGACCTTTCTTCTTGTTCCCTTCCTTTGCACAGGCGCCAACGCAGGCTTCAGTATAAAAACGCTCGAGCCGGAGCGTTCATCATCATTCTTCCTGAGGCACCACTTCGTGTGGTAGTTCTTCTGCCTCTCCCATCCACTTCGTGCATTGGTTCACAGCAAGTGTTCTCCTCGGTCCCCGGGTACAACCTTCGAACCATTGACCCTTGCTTTTGCAAGGGTTCCCCTTCGGGGAGAATCGGTACACTCTTCAGTTCTCATTCGGTCCCACTTCGGTCACTGGGGGTACACAAGGTTACCTTGGACCGTTTCTCCACGTTTCTGGCAACTAGCCGTTTGTCCGCGTTCAGGTGCTCTTGTCCGTGCACGGGGAACCGGGTGATCGAGCATCTGCCTACTACTACATTCATCTTGATGTCGGCACACCAGTCTGATGAGGACCGTCCCTGGGCTTCTAGCCCGCTGCCTTCTTCGACCCAAAATTTGTCGGTTCTACTGCCACAGTTCCTTCGTTGCTGTGTCTCTACATTCCATTCCTTTGCATTTAAATACTATGGGGAACCGTGCGACCGGGTAACCGGTGACCTGCTTCTATTATGATTCTACATGGCACGTCTTCTGTTCCCTCGCTAGCAGCTGAAACTGGCTGGGCATTTGCTCAAGTCGCATTTGGTCCACCCTCTGCCAGGACGTGTTTCTCTACCCTCGGTTCCCTCAGGTCTCCAGCCACGGTTCCCCAGGCCCCTGGGCCTATCAAAGACACCTTGGGGCCACGAGTCAAGTCTGTGTGTTCCATACGCCTCCAGCCGGTCGCCATCTACAGACCGATAAACCAGTGGACTCTTTTTCCCCTTTGAGTCACCTGCAGCTACTACTACGAATTTTGTCATCTATTGCATTCCTCTCCTTCTGCAACGAACCGCGATCATGGTCCCTAGGCCCCAAATCATCACTTCTTCAACCTCACCTCACGGTCCCCCCGGACTTCACTCCTTGGTCTTCTAGATCCTTGGGTCTGTCAGGAACCATCACGAGGACCGCAACTACATAGAAAAGCTTTTGCTTTCATCAGCAAACGTTGCCTCCTGTCCCCTGTCGCTTGTTGACAAGAACCTGGCTGATTCTTGGATCCTCCATTCGGTAACCAGCGTTATTTCAGCTTTAATCTTTAGTCCCCTCGACCCTCCCGTCCACGATCCCTCAGGCCCTTCGGTCTGCTAGGGACACCCATACGAACTACAGTCACGCAGAATAACTCCTTTTGTTTGTTCACTGACGTCTCCTGCCTTCTGTCTCCTGTTGTCAAGACCTTGACTGTCATATGTTGAATCTTCCCTTCTGGACCTCCAGTCATCTTTAACTTACACCTCGCTCGACGGTCCCTTCGGGCCTCCGCCCACGGCCTCCCAGGCCGTCGGACCTGCTAGGAACAATCACGAAGACCACAGCGGTAACCGAAATCTTCACGTTCACCGACAGTTCCTACTTCCTGTCACCGGTCTACTGTCCCCTGTCCCCCTAACAAGAATCTAGCTACTTTCTCTTGGATTCTGCACCACCAACTCGACGAGTCAACATTCACTTTAGCCTCGATCCACGGTCCCTTCGAGCATCGGTCCACTGTCCCCCCAGGCCTGGTTTTTCCAGGTCGTGGAAAAATTGAAGAAAGCCACATCCTAAGAAATGTTGATTCTTTGCCCCAAAATGGGGCATTTGGAAATTTGAGAATGTACCTAAGGACCAGAAGTAGGACTGTGCGAAAATCGAAACTTTCGATTCGATTTTGATTTTATTACAATGTCGAAATCGAATCCGTTCAAATCAAAATCTAAAAATTCGATTACATGTAGTAATGAGATACCCCAACATTTAACGAGACCTCCCATGAAGTATTGAGATTAATTATTTTGATTTTGTGAAATTTTTTCAATAAATGCACTAAATAAAGTTTAACATAAAAACATTAACTTTAGTCAAAAATTTGTAATGACTTCATTTTATGTGGCAACTATGTATGGTTCCATGTAAACCATTGCTAAAATAGTGTAGCCATTGCCGTAAAATTACAACAGTAAGATTTCATTATAGATTCCAGTGTAAGTTTAACAATCAACTAAGGGGCAATAATTGGTCAAATTTGCACAATACATGAAGTTGATTTGACTAAATAAAATCTAAGGATGGTGTTGTTCAGGGGGGGGGGGGGGGGGGGGAAGCTTGCTTTCTAACTTCGTGTTAATACCAAAATGTAGTTTTGCCTAATAAATAAACACATAATTCAAAGTTTAGTTCACAAGTATTGGAGTAACATTACTTTACAGAAATGTAATTACTAAAACTTCATAATTTTTTCAAAGGGGCACTTATACATACTGAAAGACAAAATAGTTTAAAATCGAAAAAGAAAAAAAATTGAATTTCGAAATAGAATAATAATCAAAATCGAGGTGTTCTTCCCCAAAATCGATCGAAATCTAATCAAACCCAAAATATTAAAACCGGAAGCCAGTAGGTAACAAATGGGTGTTCTTGACTTTAATTGGATCACTATCCTCTCTTCTAGATGTGCCTAGTCGAGTAGAGAGATTTAAGGTTAGACTTGTTGCAAATGGCTTCACCCAAGGATACAGAACAGATTATTTTGAAACAGCGTGGTAGCCAGCATTGGAACTATCAGAATGTTAGTGTCAGCAGCAATAATGAAAGGATGGAGTGTTCTCCAGTTAGATATTGAAATGGCATAATTAAATGGCGAAATATCAGAAGGAAATTATTATGAAACAACCAGAAGGATCAAGGAAAGAGGAAAACAAGCCAAACAGTGAAAATCATACACTAGAAATAACGTAGTACAGTAAACCACGTTTACAAACTTATGGTATGTCGGAGTGGCATGACCCGGATTCGAACTGGCAACCCAATTTCTCCCCAAATCACTGACGTGCCTTTATCACTATGATCACTCCTCCACTGGCATAAAGATGACTCACTGAACCCGTTATTAAGGTTACGGAAGTGACCAGGGCTCTATTCCGAGCGAAGCCCCGGTAACTACTGAAGCTTCAAGATCCTTCAATGTTCCGGAGCCCCTGGCAGGAGACAGCGAGGAGAATCTACAGTACCCTATTAGGGTCTGTCCGCTACTACCTCGATGCACTACGGATTTAAAGTAGAGAATAGGCAGGACGGTTTTTTTTCCTCTCCTACAGATCCAACACAGGACAAACGACTCCAGCCATGATTGCTTCCTGGATTCGCCTATAATGTATCTTTGGCTACCGACAATGTTTAGAAGACCACCCTCATTCTTTCCTGGGCTGCTTAGTGCTTACAACCGTGCCATTGGAATAATTCTTTTAGGCCTCCTCCTGGAAATGTGAAACCACCTTCGCTTCGCGCTACCGGGGAAACATGGCAGTTGTCTTGTCTTCCCTTAGACCACTCTCTGCATACCTCGGCAATCGCTGGGATCCCACCAATTAACCCTGGAGGCGATGCAGGGGTGATATTCTTCCTCTTTTATGCAGATTTCCTCTTTTTTTGAGCTTTGCAAACCACCTAAATTCTCTTTTCCTCTTTTTTTTCTTGGATGGACTATCATCCCTGCGATGACGGCACTGGCCACCATCCAGTTTCTTTGAAGTCTCAATGATGCGAAACTTTATTGAGCGAGGTATTCTGGAATAAAAACATGTAATTTACATTTCTCTAGCCAGAATGGGCAAATCTGTTTTTAGCCGTAGAATACCTACCCAATTACCCACCCTGCCTCCCCTCATTGTTGCAACTAACCATGTGCCCTGATATCGAGATGGCTTCCACTCGGCCCTCGATCCTCCTATCATTGGGTTTGTTGGTTGGGAAGAAGCAAAGATCTTAAACTTTTTAACTCTGTCAGAAATTTTCCTCTTAAAGCAGACAATAATGCATAAATTTAATTCGGTAGATTTTCTAGCGATAAAAACATATTTACCAATTCTTGCTGGGGTGGTAAAGCACATATATTTCTTCTTTTCTTTTTAGAATGATCTTTGCCGAGTGTTCCCCTCAACTGTGTCCCTGTGGTGACCAGTGTTCAAATCAAAAAATTATGCGTCATGATTGGTATCCTGGTTTGGAACGATACATGACGCCAGATAAAGGCTGGGGTGTTCGGAGTAAATTTCCTGTGAAGCAAGGTAAGTCTAACTCCTTGCACCAAATTTATGTATTCTTTGCAGGGTTGCACCAAGGTACGGACTAGCAGTAACACATAATTTTTGTTTCCAAATGATGCCCAAAATTGACCAATTTTAGTGTGCTAACACGCACCACTTTAACAGTTTTTTCAAGATATTTCGAATGGTATATAGCTTATTTTCCAAAATCGATATGTAAGTCCCAAAAAGACACTTCAGAGCAAGAAATACTAACAAAGTAACAAACCTAATGATTTTTAGTAAGTATTGTCTATTCAGTCTTAACCCTTTTAAGTCCACACCATTTTTTCAATTCGCGAGCGAGAAAGGCCATGGCCGCAACATGGATGCCATGAACAAGTTGCATGCCTCATGAAAATAAATTGTACCAAAATAACTATGCGGTCTTGGCGTATAAAAATTCGCAGACGTAATAATTATTTTGTAAATTATTGAACAGAAATATAATTGGGACCATCCTCCTGTATTTTCTTTTTTTTTTTAAATCCTGAAGTTCGACTATGTAAACAGCGCTAACGAAAGTTTCAACTTAACAGTACTCGGAATGATAACATCCGCTCGATATTCTTCCGTCACAATGCCTGTTATTACTTCCGAAATCATTATTTTATGTTTTATTACCGTAAAAATAGTTTAAAGTTGCTTTATTCCCCCAATATTTACTATCGCTGAAAGCTCACTACCATTTCGTCCTCAGCTGCCATATTGATCGGCTGCCCACAAGCGAACGCGCTCCTGCTAGCACCAATGGATACGACCTTGAATCGCTTTGCGTGACGTCACGAATGAACGGCCGACGGGTCACGTGCCGCGAATGAACCAATCGGCGCACGCGATCAGGAAGAGTTTGAACAAGGGCCGTTGAAACGGCAAGTTTCATTCGAGGAATACAGGTAGTGACGTTGGAGTTGATGACGTCATTTTTCGCAGGATAGAAAATTGGGAATCCTCTCTCTCTCTCTCTCTCGAAGATGGCGGCTGCACGTTGCGTATTTCCGGAGATACAATCGTTTGAATCGAGGGCTGTTTTCAGCCAACAAACGCAATTTTCACGTCAATATTGGCGACGATGCCAACAATAACATCGACTTAAGGTAATAAAAAGATGATTTGAATTAAATAAACCGAAATAAACCTTTAATATACGTTCCAAAATACCTAATTCAATCGGAGTTAGCCTCCGATGTACGCAATAGGTTTTTTTTTTTTTTTTTTTAAAGGGGTTTTAATTTGGGGAAACGTTTTTTGGTCTTTTTTGCAGCGGAATTGTAACGACGATATTTCATCGTCCGGACCTAAAAGGGTTAAATCAAGGTGAAGCCAAGCTCTTTGAAAAAAAAAAATTCTGTGTCGGTCCCATACTACCCAGTGCTCGACCAATATCAGTATCGGATCATATCGATGAAAAGTGGTATTGTTGCAGCTTTGATTGCAGTATTGTACGTAAAAAAAAGTATGGCTTTTACGATTTTTCAGCGAGGTTGTTTAGCCAAGTAGAAAGAACTAATCAGACCAACTGTGTTTTAAAAGGAAAACTGCAAAAACATGTGAATACAGCAGTAAGGTTTCACGTGGACTAAACAGTACTGGAAAGGCTGCTATACTATTTCAGGGTTCGTACGAATTCTTGAAAACGTAGAAATTTCATGGAAAGTAAAAATAAAAATCCAGGCCTGAAAAAATTTTAATTCCTATTAAATATTTAGGTCAACTAAATGGGCCATTTACTTTGCAGGAAACCAATTTGTATTTAATAGGAAGCCGAGGCTTTTGATGTCGAGTTTTCCTTACTACCAAATTTTGTGGTCACAGGGTGGTACAGTAGGACTTCGATTATTCGAACTAATTGGGACTGAAGGGTGTTAGGGTATCCAAAATTTGGATAATCCAATTTACATGCAAAATAAAGAGGAAAACTTTTTCTTTACTCAGTTCTAGTGTTTGTGAACTATGCTTACTTGTATACACTACTGAAAAGTAAATTTTGCGTGAAATGACCGATAGTAGGGTGTCTGGGAGGGAGCGAAGCTAAGTTTCCGAAGGAGAGAGAAACGAAATGTAGATTGGAAGTTCGACTCAAGGAGGACTTGAAAGAAAGACACCCGGAATGGAGCCAAGTTGAATGGAATTGCCCAGCATCAAAAGAAAAGCATACACCAAATTGCCTGGGACCAAGCGACTATTCTCCATTTCAACTCCCAAGCTAGGAGAACATCTGAATCCATTGCAGAACATCTGAATCCATTGCAATCAAGAGGTTTCCCGCAAGCAGGTGCCTCTTATGAATCTGGCAAACCCAGCTTATCTAGTCGAAAGTCTCCTCAACCCTGACTTGATCTCAAAGCCTGACAAGCGATGGGAGCTATCTAACTCCAACAAGACTCATATCACTCGTAGAGCAGTGGTTTTCAACCTATGGGTCGTGACCCCAAATGGGGTCGTGGGCATCCTCTCGGGGGTCGCGATACATAAGCAGAAAAAAAATCTATTTTAGTTTTTTTTTTTTAATCTTAAAATCAATTTTTCCTGAAATTTAATCATTAATAAAATTAATTAATTGTAAAGTACTTTTATCTTTCTAAAATCTAATTCTAATTTTACAATATACTATCTTAACCGATAAAATGGTAGTTGCCACTCTTTTGCCAGCGCTGGCCCAAATATGCTTTAAACAGTGCTTTGACAATGATAAAAACAACAATATCTTTTCTGGCAGAAAAAGAAAAAGAATTTATTGGTGGAAACAATGCAGAAGCAATGGAGTAACAATAATGCTGCAAACAACAATGTCTTTACAAACATGCATTGTACTTGGTTTCATGAAATCGGGCTTGAGTGAAAAAAAGAAAAAAAAATATCTTTTTACGGAAATGAATGAAGGATCGTGGAATGAATAACAGGATACATGGATTCAGTGAGCGAAGCAACCTTCGCAAAATTACCCATCTTCAAGCACCTGCATTATTTAAACTACACATTTCACTGTTATAGGGCAGCTGTACTCCTACATTTGCCCGTCTTCATATAGGTTGTGCAGAAATGTCTTCTCCATCTGGCATTGTACGTGGTTTCATGGAGTCACGTAATCGGGCTTGAGTGAAAAACCAAAAAAATATCTGTCTGATCCCGGGTTACAGGGCTTTCAAAGACACAAGAACTGCGCCGTCGAATTCAGTGCGAAAAAAAAAATAAAGCCCACAGGACGTGAGAGACACTGTCTGCTCCCGGCTAACGGAAATGAATGAAGGATGGTGAAATGAATCACAAGATACATGGATTGAGTGAGCGAAGCAACAATTACCGTAATTACCCATCTTCAAGAACCGGAATTATTTAAATTACACATTTCACTGTTATGGGGCAGTTGTACTCCTAGAGTTGCCCGTCTTCATGACGGGCTTTACAGCTAGTATTGTATAATTCTATAAAATACGAGGACATAACGACATTTAAAATGCTTAAAATGCAAAAAAAAATGCTGGGGCCCACTCCCTCAGACCCTCTAGTTGGGGAAACCGACGGGCGAAGGAATTTAATTGGGGCGGGGTGGGGTCGCGGAAAAAACTTTTTTTAGGAGGGGTCGCGGTTTGAAAAAGGTTGGGAACCACTGTCATAGAGATCGGTGGTGGATCCGTTCGAAAGAGGGTGGTTTCGATTGCAGATAGTTTGAAACCGCCACATTTTTTTTGCTTCGGAAGGACGGGAACGGTTGTACCTGAAATTCATGTGTTTTCAAGAAAATTGTTGTTTTCAAAGTGTCTGGTGGTGTGAGTGGGGCTTTTTCCTTTTTAATGTTTTCAATCAACGACCGTTATCATCGTTTACTTATTTTTGGAAGCTTGCAAAGCATTACCTGTAGAAAAATTCTCAAGCTTCTCGGTCTGGCAGTTTGATGATGCTGAAGAATTCAGCCCAGCTTTTCCAGGAATGGAAGAGACATCTAACAGAAGAAACTGTAGCTTCCTACGCATTGAATACTGCTGGAAAGCATCCGGAAGTTCATTTGGCTTCTGCCTTCGCTAACAACCGAAATCAAAACAAGACTTATTTTTACACACAATTTAGGCCATGAGACTGTCGGTCGAACGAAATCATCTTTCCTCTTCTCAACGAACGCTATTGCATCGTTCATCATTCAGTCAACCTTTTCAAAGGAAAACCATCATTTTTCCTAAAGGGTAGGAACATCCAAAACATTTCATCAACTTCAAAACATACCTTACATCCGATCAATTAGACCGTGAAATCGTCTAAAACGTGTCAACCATTCCAGGATATCAACCAAAAAATCCGTTCAACATTTTGTCAACAGTCTCAACTAAGGCTGTACAGATGCAGATACCGTATCGCTAAATCTGCAGATATTCAATGTATCGGAATCGGATCGGAATCAGTATTTCTTACAGATTCCTTTGCAGATACCACACTTCACCCTTGATGATGTAGAGTTTCATGTTTCCTGCCTGCTGTCTGTCACAGTTCTGGAAATTGAAGTGCAACACAAAGCTTCATCCTGAATAAAATCAGTATCTACTTCGAGAACTTTGTGTTTCTTGCCTTCAGACGGTCACGATTCCAAAAATAACAGTGCAAGACGAAGTCTCATCTTGAATTAAATCGGTATCGGCATCGGTTAAACAGATATCATGCAGTATCGGATCGGTATCTGTATCGGATCGGTAGAAGTGGTATCGGTACAGCCTTAGTCTCAACACTTGAACCCGGACTGATGAACTAAACCACTCCCATTGGCAACCCAATCAAAGAATCATCCCGATCTGGAGAACACCTTTAACCGAAACTCCATTAAATTTAAATCAGAAAATGCAAAGCAAACATTTAATCTTAATGCTTCATGTCATTCAAACCACATTCTGCTGAATCGTGGAATCCTTTCACAACCGAGAAATTTAAACCTAGAAGTACCTCTTTTTCCCTTCACTCGAACGAACCTGGTTATGATTTGAAACATTTCAAGTCGTGGAGTTCGTCAGTCCGGGGGGGGGG
>JAHWFP010122807.1:41194-53182 GCA_023313725.1 Lithobius niger | reverse complement strand
GAAAACCCATCAGGTCGAAATGAGCGAAGATCCATCCGATAGAAAATGTCTGCACCCGTCACATAGAATTTTACCCATCAGATGGAAATTTCTCCCCATCAGATAAAGGTTTTATTTTCCCGTCAGATAGAATTGTTTTTTTATTTGATAATAAAATTCTGACTCTCCAATCCATAAAGGCTCAATCACAAATTGAGCACAAATTTCTAGTTATATAGACAAGTTTCATATATTATCTAAAAATCAGTAAGGTTTTCAAGGTGGTCTTAGCACCGAAAATGCTTTAGTTGAGTTTACCAGTGCTGTTACTAAGTCCCTGGATGAGAGAAAATGACCTGTTGCACTTTTTTTTAGATATCCAGAAAGCTTTCGATACGGTACACCATGATACCCTTATCGAAAAACTTGAGGCAATTGGTATCCGAGGCACACCTCTTCAATGGTTTTTAAGTTACCTAAAACATAGAACGCAACTTGTTAAAATCTCTAGAACATGTAGCAATCTCAGAGGAATTAAGTATGGGGTACCGCAGGGCTCTGTATTAGGGCCCATTCTTTTCTTGTTGTATGTCAACGACTTTTGCAATTTTGACTTTAATGGATCTCTCTTTGCTTTTGCGGATGATACTGCTCTGTTGTACAATGGTGATACCTACAAATGTTCCATCAATCAGCTTAATCTTGATCTCTGTGATATTAGAAAATGGTTCGATAGCAATCATATGTTTCTTAATGTGAAAAATACCTCTTATGTGATTTTTTCTCTTAAAAAGAGTGTGAACTTTGAAGATATGAAAGTAGTTTACCACTACGGAGCATGTGAACAAAACGATGTCTGCAGTTGTCCTGATATTACTAGGTCGTACACCATTAAGTATCTGGGGTTACTTTTTGACCAACACCTTAGGTGGAACTTTCACATCGACTACTTGGTTAAAAAACTAAGAAAGGTCTTGCATGTTTTTTATTACCTGCGTAGGGTGACTGTTCGCAATACTATGGTTGATATTTACTATGCCTTAGTTCACAGTATTCTACAATATGGCATTTCTTGTTGGGGAGGCTTGTGTTTCACTAACTTGCAGCCCCTTCTTTCTATGCAAAAAAAATCGTTAAGGTTCTAACCATGTGCAACAGTAGATCCCGCTCGATGCCACTGTTTAGAGAATTGAATATTCTTCCTCTGAGATGTATGTATATTCACAAAATTGTTTGCTTGTATCAAAGCCAAAGACTATTTACACCAGTTGGATGCCTTCATATATAGCACATGTGCTGTGGATGAGCAAAAGGTTATGTTTCCAAAAACAAAGACTGAGTCTGCTCATAAGGTCCTCTCCTACGTTGCTCCTAAAGTGTTTAACCAGGTTCCTTTTGCCATTCGCAGCGAAACGAACAATCGTAAATTTAGCAAAGAGCTTCGTTCATGGTTACTAACTAAGGACGAAGTTGAAAGTCTTACTAGTACCATGAAATAGAATTTGTTTTTATTTTAGTGCATTGAAACAGCAATTTGTTTATTTTATTAACACATTGTCACTTCTATTGGGTCTGTTTTCGTATTGCATCCTTTTTATATATACTTTTTTCGCTGTATATATTTTAATACTTATGGTTATACAATTTGATCTGTTATTGCCCCGCGCTCGAGTTTTTTCTCAAGCGGGACCTTTGTTCCTGTGGATTGCTGTAAACTTGTATAATAGTTTCACCCATAACCTTTTGTACAGCGTTTTGACCACTTGGAGCAATAAACTTCACTTCACTTCAAAGCTGGAGCATGTTTTTTGTATGCTTGCATGTTTTGTTCTGTCTGGCGCAACTAATATTTTGTGCTGAGAGCTGTGGCTACGTGGCTAAACGGCAAAGGAAATCCAGGAAAATAAAACCAAATAAAGAAAATCTAGAGGATATAAAATCCAAAGGAAAAAATCCAAAGGAAGAAAGTAATCCACGGAATAGCTTTATTTCTAGCTTACTATTTTATTAGTGAGGTAAACCTGTATTTCGATGCAGTGGTACGAAACTAAAACAAAGACTACAAAGTAATACAAAGTAATACAAAGAAGGAAATTTGCGCACAGCATCGCCCTCCACAGTTCTGACTACATACTGCCAGTGGTTTATGCTTGGTATATTCCGGAAGTGAGATTCCGGCAGTTCTGATTGGGGAGAGTTTAGGACGTTTATCGTTCTCATACGAAGCGTGGCTGTCTAGCCCCCCCCCCCATGCAGTTTCAGGGGTGCCAGAGAGAGGGAAGCATCCGCTGGCAGCGCCGGTGGAAGGGAAGTGTCCACTGTGCCCGCTCTATGCCTTTGAGTATCCACTCTAGCCCTTCTTTGTTAACATGCCTCGTCACTTTTAACACCCGTTCTGCGTTCGAATCCGATTAGAGTAGGTACGTTTTTTTCAAACAACACCTGCATTTTATGGTATTTTATTGTTTAATTTTAAATCAGTTACACTTTTTTTAATGAAGAAAAGGATTTAATTCATAGATATCGGATGGAAAGTACGTTTACAGTTTTTATTTATCTTTCAATCAGCCAACCTTAAAATATTGCTCCAAAGTACAAAAATATTTTTTAGATAATTTTGCCTCCACACCTCGCTAGGCAATTCGATTCTCTTTCATTAGAAACAAGTTTGACGCTATTCTGTTGGAAAATAACTCAGAAAAAGTGAAATAAGATCGTAACTGAAATACGTTGTAGACGCTGGCGCCATCTAGTAGTCAGAATTAAGATAACCAAAGGAGTTGCACTCCCTCTTAAGTTCACTTTTTTCATCTCGTTTGCTTTTCGCCGATAAGCAGACTTGACTTGCTTCAAAAACTCGTGAATAAACGAAAGTCGTCTCGTAGAACTAAGTTTTTACTCTTATCCTAAAATACTTACCTGTATTTTATGCTTTCCAGTTTGGAAATGCTTTTCGTCTCAGTTTAAACCAAATTTCTACGCCTACAAGCCCTTGCAATGGCGCTCCTTTGGGCGCATGGCTAATCCATTCCGCTTACGTCAGAGTTTGTTTGGGACACGAACTGAATGGCCGCATCATGTTTTCGTTCTCAATAGTGATGGATAAAACCAAATGGATAAAACCAAAAGTGATGGTATTTTAAACCACTTCTCTAATAAAATCATGACTAAACTTCGTGCGTGCCCTGGAAAGGAAGGGCAGAAATGTGTACGCAGATCGAATAAGAAAGATCCGCGTCCGTTTTGCCGACGGTGTCGTGTTTGTGACTTTGTAATTTATTAGTGTGCTGATTTTTGTGCAGGCATGGACAAATGGTTCATAGCCGAAATTTAAGAACCTTAGAAGCAGCCGGACAAGAAAAGTGTGTATCGTAAAGAACAAAGGACCCTAGCGGCTGCTAACCGTTTGATTGATGAACATTTAGCTGAGGACAATCTTATGGGAGACCAATCAGCAATTCTGGTGACGATTCAGTGTCTTCGCGGTCGGGACACACGGATCCCTTTGTTATCCAGTCCAAGCGGCCGACTGAGTAAGACTTGACGGCCATTGTGTCGCGATGTGTGGCCAAACAGATGGAAAAGGAACAGTCTAGGCAGAACCTACTGATTAATACGGAAGTGTTACAAACGTTCGAAAAATTCTTTGGACCAGCCAAAGACTTTCGTAGGTAGATGCAGTCTCTATAGGCGATGTTGTTGCCACACACTGTTTCGAGCGGCGATCAAGGAGGTTCGGATTCTTTGTCAGACACGCCGCCCCATTCAGCTGGAAGACAGACTGGGCTGGGTTAGATACCGACTGATTTAGATGAGTCGTCTCCTAAGAGACTGAGGCGAGTCGCAGATGCGACTGGGACTGGATTGGTCTGCTCGGGTCAACCCCAAGGGACGGCCAACCAGTCGAGTCCCGATTATATGACCGGGCTGTCCCACACCCCACCCTCCTCCTTGCAATCGGGGCCGGAATGTCTGTCAGTTGCAGTAGACTGGAAGTCAGTCGGCAGTGGACAGCCAAGGTGGACTTAGTGGGACTGGACAGACGACTCAGAACCAGTCTCAACAGGACTGGCCTTAGTCTAGCGGACAAGTGCTTCAGTTGGGTGTGCAGCCCAGCGGTAACCAACCGACTGGACTAGGCAGTCGCATTGGACTCGGGATTGGCCTTCGTACGCGAATCAGTGGGGTTGGCCTACCTATGGACAGTGGAACCCAGTGCATGGCCATCAACGTTTAACAGCCTCGCCATGGACCCAAATGGGCTAGTTTGATTTCTACTACTATAACAATAACTTGTAACCCAAATTTCATTCTTTTAGCACTATCTGTAAAAATTTGTTGGTCATGCCTCAAGGAGGGGGCATGGGGTTGGGGGGGACATTGTGGTGCCTTGTCGATTATCTCGGGGGGGGGCATGGGGGTTCCATGGCTGGTTTGATGTGTACTACTAAGAATGACTTGCGTGTTACAATTCAAGCTTTTACTACGATTTGCAATAATTTGTTGGTCAAGCATCAGAGAGGGGGCACAGGGGAGTTAGGGGACCCTTTGGGATATTTCGTGGGGGTTCCATGGTTGGTTTGATTTGCAATGCTAAGAATGATGTGCCAAGTTTCTGCTTTTAGCTCGATCTGCAAGGATTTGATGGTCAAACCTCAATGAGGGGGTCACAGGAGGGTTCTGGGGCCCATTTGGGGGTATTTCATTGGGGTTCCATGGCTGTTTCGAATTTTACTGTTAAGAAAAACTTGCATACCAAATTTCATCTTTTTAGCTCATTTGCAAAAATGTGTTACTCCATCCACTGATTTCTGCACAGTGCTCTACAATAATAATTGCTTTACGACGAGAATACTGAAGTCACATCAAAATCGTGTTCAAAAGACCCTGGTTGGTGTTAATACCTATCGTTTAAGCTATACATATTGAAAATCGGTTCATTGGTTTAATCTCTAGGTGAGAGCAAAATTTATAGGCCATTTGGCATTCCATGTCAAAAATATTGTAGTTACATTAAAATAGCCTGCAAAAGGCCCTAGGCCTTGTCCATACCTACGTGTTAAGCGATAGAACTTGAAAATCGGTTCAGTGGTTCGATCTCCAGGTAAGAGCAAACAGTATGAACAACAACACTAATGATTTCTGCCCAGTGCTCTACAATAATAATTGCTCTGCCAAAGAGAATGATGCAGTCACATCAAAATCGTGTTCAAAAGGCCCTGGTCGGTGTTAATACTTACATTTTAAGCTATACAAACTGAAAATCGGTTCATTGGTTCGATTTCTAGGTAAGAGAAAAAGTTATAGCCCATTTGGCTTTCCGTGTCAAGAATATTGTAGTTACATTAAAGTAGCCTGCGAAAGGCCCTAGGCCTTGTCCATACCTACGTGTTAAGCGATAGAACTTGAAAATCAGTTCAGTGGTTCGATCTCCAGGTGAGAGCAAAGAGTCCCAACAACAACAACAACAACAACAACAACAACAACAACAAATGACTGCTGTGGGCGCCGAACGGGTCGATTGTTGTCATTTAAATTTATAATGCAGTGAAATAGTTACGATACGACCCCAAATACCGAATTTCGTTGGTCTATGTCAATTCTGGGCCAAACTATAAGGCAGTGACATGACGTAGTATTATTGTATATAACTCTATGGTGGAGCCAGTAACTGGGTTAGTTGCAAGGGGCACTGGAGGGCGAAAAGAAGGGCGTCTTATTGAAGACAATGCTGTTAATTAAGAGTGAATTTCTTAGGCATATAACGCGCGATTTTTGTCGATTTGTTGGCAGAAGATGCCTACACTTTTAAGCAAGTGGAATCTTTATTTTCCGATTACAACCTCGCAGTGTACGAGATTGGATAAAACAACGGTTTTTTTAAGCCTACGAAATCCGCTCTCAAAGCACTAACTTGACTAGAAGTGCTGTTGGTTAAAGGGACATCTGGCCTGCCTAGGTAACATTCCTCATGCCAAATGACAGCTACGCACAGATCGTCATCCGAGCAATTACAGCGCCAAGGTCGGCTTGGGTGGTAGCTGCGTTCTTCACATAGCTGCTGTCTCGGTTGGCTTTGGGAATAGTACATGAGACAGAATCAAGTCAACGATTGTGTTGTCACAAACCGGAATGATTCACGTATTTTAAAATCACAATTTATAAATTTCTAGGCTAGTGTCTTATAATTTTGCTTTGGCGATCTATTGCAATAATTAATTTTAGTTTTTACCGCATTAGTCTATAAGAGTTTAGATCTCATGGTAATTATTAGAAAATTAGTAGATGTACACACAGAGATGAAACGTCATGATTACTGTACGAGCGCAATGCATCATATAGTTACGGATCATTCTTAAAAATAGTTAACAATATTCAACAGAAAATCTCCTAGAGCCACATTTTAAAACGTTTTTTTGGCAAAGGAAAGACTAACGGTAAGTAAATAGACCTTTGGGACCGTACTTGATGTGGTGGATCGAGAAAAATGGCGCTGGGAGTTATATCCCTTTAACCCTCCAGTTTAATCCAGTGCCCCTTGCAGCTATCTCTCTTGTAGCCAATATGACGTCACTTGACGCTGCTCTATTGAAGTTCAAAGTTTGGCGTTTAAAATGGAAGTTCATGCTGAGGCTTACATAAGGACCGCTACCGTCCCTCCAGCTCCTTGGTGTACATCTGTAGAGCACGCAGTAGGTTTTGCCCCAACCCCAAAATGGCTGCATGCAATTTTCGATACCGTCTGGCGTTACCCAGGTATGTTGTGAGCTGTCTATGGGTCACCCTTGAGGTGCTTTGAGGAGCTGAACGGGTGATGGGGTTCGGTTTAGTCCTTTAACGTTAACTTTATTTGACAAGTCAAGGGGCCAATTTGGCATTACATGACTTTTTAACATGCTTTTCGTGCAAGTAAATAACAATTAACAATTGCAAAAGCAACACGGGAAAATTTGTAATTTGATATCCATAGAGAAACAATAAGAAGTAATTTAGTAACAAGTAAACAACAAGCTGGTAACGACCAAGCAAAGGCAAAATCGTGCTACAATTCGTACAACCTGTCATTTACGACCTTGTTACCTTACAAGCAAGAAGGTTTTGCCCCAAGATGGCCGTATTCAATTTGCAATATTTTCTTCCAAGGATAATTGGGTGGTATTCGTTTCTGGGGCCGTTGGTTTTGCAGGACGGGCCTCTTGTTTCCTTCACGGGGACTTAACGTTGTTTGTATTCTGCTTGCCTTCTGAATTTCGTGAATACCGAAAATGAGATGTATAATTAAAGGGTGCAACTCGACCAACAACAAGAAGCCTCTTGTTGAGCCCTTATCGTTATTTCGACCTCCGAAAGATCCAGATTTATTTGAAAAATGGTGTAGAGCCATTCCTGATTGCAGGTTAGGCGGACAATTACGGCCTCAAAATCGGGTTTGCGCGAAGCATTTTCGGGAGGAAGATATACTAAGCGAAAAAGTGTTCATGACTGCCAAGGGTGAAGTACTTATGAGGATTCCTAGACGACGGGCGCTAAAAAAAGACGCTGTACCGTCCCTATTTCCAGAGCCCGAAACTGATAGTTACTTGTTGAAGCAAACGACTGGTCGTGGTGGGACTGATTTAAACAATCGCAAACGAAAGATGGGGGTCCATTTAGATATGGAGAGTGGAGATGGAGCATTCACATGTGATTTTAATACAAGTGAAAATATTGGCAAACTAAAAACAAGTGAAAATGCTTCACACGAAAATACAGTGGAAAAGTGGAAAGTTGACACCTTAACGCAATGTCTCAATAATCCCGAGGTTTTTGACTTGTTTAAAGCCTCTTTACAAGCTGGAACAGAACTAGACGTTACCATACGTAGAGGGATTATGTTTGTTAACCCATCTGAAGTCAAAAACCCAATCCATGTTGATGCCGCACCAAAACCAAAAAGTATAAACCCATGCCAGGTGGGCACTGTTCCAAAACCAACAAGTATGGGTTATACGGAAATGGCAACGCAGACGAGTGTCGTAGACGACGGCTCAGATACTACGGTTGACCGTGGTGATCAACTTACGCAATCAAAAATTACGGTACAACAAAGTTTAAACAACAAGCAGGACAGTGCGGATTTCGCCGTAATTTTTGATATGTCCACTCCCGAAGAAAATGCTGCGCCTGTTACAGGTATACACACACCACCACCTACTTCTAATGTGACTTGTGAACCTGAAGTAGCAGTGTTCTCAAAGTTGATAAGGGACGTACACAAACTAAAATTGCCCTCTTCCAGTTGGGCTATCCACGTAAATTGTGATGGTAATAACAAGTTTATATCTCTATCACAGATGACGCTAACTAAAAGCTCCGTTCCAGTTGTTAGCAGACAGATGTTGGTTACGCAAGATTTGAGTGTGCAGTTTTATGCTTATCAGACACTGCTTCAAAACTCCGATATTTGTCCGGATGGCACTGATATTGTGTGCATCGATGATGTGCAAACCCAGTTTGATTTGTTCAGCTCTCGAGCGCTGTGCGTAGGAGGGCCTCCAAGGATATATTATCCTGGTGTCGTGGAGTTAAGAACTGCTGAAGTAGATTGTACGGATAGATGGCGCCACCTGCAGTGCCCAAAACTGTGCCGTCCAAATCGTGGAAGTCTGTGCAAGCTATGCTGGCTGCTTGAGGATACTATACGACATAAATGCCGTCGCTTACAGCGCAAACAAAAAAGCGAGGAACGTGCAGGGTACAAGAAGAGTAGGCCTATCCTGGTTAGGAAATCGTAGACAAATGACGTAATGTCAGAGGGAGGATATGTGGAGTATGAGAGGTTCAGAAACGGGGAGGGGAAATCACAATTTGTGACAACTGCACAATTCTCCTTTAGGCTAAAAATATTAATATTTTATTTTTTTTGTTGACCTAGGTTAGTAACTTTCTGAACCATTTTGCATAAAATACTGACTGTTCCTAATGACGTTTCTCCATTTCTATGATCAGCTTAAAATATTGTCAAAAAGGTACAGAAATAACTAATTTTCCCAACTTATTTCCTTCATCGGTAGTGAAGGGGGGGGGGGGGGGTTTTTTTGACGTTTGTGATATGGAAGCACCAAATATGAAATTTGCCGAATACACTATCGACCATACAGACGAATACTCAGCTTACCAACTACCGAAACTGAATATATATGCCTACAGCCGACCAGTTAACTACCAAATATTTTGTACCAAACAGTTGATGTAGCCTACGAAAAACCGTTGGTTCGGGACAAATGCTTTGGTTTGGTTGATGTTCATAATTAAAATTACTCGCAGTCAAAACGCAGCACCAAACTTGCAATAACTTACAAAGTTTTGGCAACCTTTCTAGTTACTTTCTTCAGGCTCTAACGGACTTTTTGGCATTCGAACTTCCCTCCACCTCAAGGTTAGCTAAGTAAGCTAGCCTAGGTTATTGGTAGCACTGCTCACATCCATTGTTGGGCAAACGTTGGTGTCATCGTTTCCCATAACAGGGGCCTTGGGAAGAAAACTTTGGCAAACTACGGATTTGACCTTGGGGCTGCGTCCACCAGTTTTTCACTCAAATTTGGTGTCATCATTCTTCTAATTTGTTTGTAGGCTGGCTCCTGCATATTCATTCGTCGAACTGATTGCTCTGTGCATTGACGTGTCAGCCATTGATTCCAAGGCTCGGAGGTGTGCCTCCTTCCTTGTGTCCGACTTGAGCATGACTGTCTGACTAGGTCATACGGAAGGAGGCACACCTCTGAGCCTTGGAATCAATGGCTATACATCATTACAGAGAGCAATCTGTTTGACTAATGAATATACAGGAGCCAGCCTACAAACAAATTGGAAGCATTATGACTCCAAATTTGAGTGAAAAACTGGAAGCTAAGGCCATGCAAAAAAAATTGTTTGGTTTACGGGCAAGGTTGAAAATTGAAGCACCAGGCAACCAAGCATTTTATTTTATTGTGTATTTTATTTAACTGGCCACATTTCTTTGTCATGTACCTAGCTCAAAGCTAAAAGAGTATGCAGGCAGTCTAAAAAAGTATAATATTCACGAAGTCACGCTATTAGTAAAAAAATTAAACGCAAAGAGCCATATTTGATTCTTTTGTGCTGAAAGTGGATAATACGCTAAATTATTTCCTAAATTACCGTGATATTACCGTAGACCGCCGTTTTCAGAACCGTACCGTACCGTCTTGCAAAAACTTAGTACCGTGAAACACTACTTTGCACGTCGTCGTCTTTTGAAAAACTTAACCGTAAAGGTTTAGATTAGGTTTTTTTTCATCTTCGCCACTGGCTGGTTTTGTTTAATCGCCACAGCTGCACGTTTAATCCCCATCCTCCTCCCTCCCCAGTTATCAAGGAAAAAGTGTTTTACTGACATATTGTATTTAATTTCCCCACAGTAGAAAAAACGCTCAAATTCAAAGGAAAACAGAATACCAAGGGTATTGTGGAAATTTTCGATAGGTTTATCAACTTGTGATGTAATTAAAGTCCTCCTGTCTTCATCAGGCAAAACTTCAAAAGCTTGCTTACTATAAACTATTCCGACAGATTAGTGCGCTAGGACTATGTAAATTATAATAAGCAGCTTTTGAAGTTTTACCTGATAGAGACAGGAGGACTTAATTACAGTACATCACGAGCCGAAGAAAATTTGCACAATACGTTCGGTACTCTGTTTTCCTTTGAATTTGAGCATTTTTTCTACTACAGTATGGTGAAAATTGTTTATCAGAATCAAAGTACAATAGTAAACTTCTTCAATGTATTTAATTTCTGTTAGGGGTTAACACTATTTATTCAGAAATGTTTTATTTAAAAAGTCAAAATTCTAGGCTAAGACGACGTTACAAATCTTGTAAGGATTGTCTTTCACATTCCTGAAGCACCTAGTTATTGATCAGTGGTCTGCTTGCTGTTGAAACGACAGGTTGTCGTTAACAATTTTTCTTTGGAGCAAAAAAGATGGAAGTCCCTTTTCACGATTGTGTCAATGCTTTGCTTCCCAGTCCTTCGTTTAAGCTTTCCTGCATCACATTGACAATAACTGCAATAATGCAGTCTGTCGACACATGGATATTCAGTCAACAGCACGTGTCTATTGAACTACGGATTTGACCTTGGGGCTGCATTCACCACACAAAATAGACAACCACTTCAACCTGATATGTACATTGCACCACATGTTTTAAGTTGAACTAGGTTTTGGTGAATTATCAGCTGCAGTTTGGGATCGTACAGAATTTTCAGCAGATCTTTTTTCACTACGGCGCATCAAAACTCGCTAACGCGCTATACGGGATCGGCACCCCCACAACACAAAAATGGTAAACAATCACGCCAATCAACTGGGCCAACCCACACACTTTTAATATTTGCAACATTTGGTAAATGCTGCAGAATGTTATACAAATTTCCAAAAATTGTGCAAAATCTAAAAATTGGCGTTGTTTGAATACGAAACCAAACCATTAGCCTTATTTTGTTTTTAGCAAAATAGCACAATCGACGATTAGCCGCCAGTAACGAATTCCAAGAGTACTTAATGGTTACTGCAGATGCAGGTTTCGGGTGCACTAGTTTTGCACCAATCAACATTGTTGGTTCCAGTTCTAGAACTTTCTGCCACTGTCTGCGACACTAATTATTGTCGGCAAATTATCTGCAGCTAACCACTTTTTATCATGGTTACCCACACGTTTTTTGGTTTTTATTGAATAACTTTAGCACTTTATCCTATTGATCTGGCTATTTCACCAATAGAAAGGTCTTTGAATACCGAAAAATCGGTCGACTCAGCATTTCTACTTTGGTTCAGGTTCATGACTTATACTCACAATTTGATCACGCAAAACCCAAAGTCGAAGATCTTCAAAGGTTTTTCCCTCGAAACTGGCGAATTTTCGTTCGTCAGCAGTTAAGCCATCGGCACCCACACACTCAATCCTTCCAAACACAACGAACTTCCAAATTCAAAACTCCCTCCTC
>JAHWFP010122807.1:15794-31194 GCA_023313725.1 Lithobius niger | reverse complement strand
ATATAATATTGCTAATATGTTATTTACGTCATCCAGTATTCAAAGTTTTTTAGTTTTTGTCAAATAACTTTTTAGTGGTACGAGCTAGAGGTTTGAAATTGTCACCATTGGAAAGCTCGTTTCGAGGCGGTTAAAATTGTGCACTGGAATGTCAAAAACAGTCAATATTTGGCGAAAATGTGATTTTTAACATGTAAACCAAGATTCAGATAAAAAGTTTTGACCCGCGATAATTTCAAGCAGCCGCACGCGCCTGTAAACCAAACAATTAACTTTGCATGGCCTAAAATGGTTTATTGAAACATGAAAAATCCATTAAGAGAAATGAAATACTGTACTTGTTGGCCCAAATACAAGGTGATTGTAGTTTTGGGCTCATAATTAAAAAAATAAATAAATGGGCCCAATTAAAAAGCCTTTGGCTTTCTTCTTAGACCACGGTGGATGAATTTCCGAGTGTTTGGTCTTCTTAGAAAAGAAAACCACATTTGCAATATTCAACTCTTCGACTAATGCTTTAATTTTACTCGACACACAATGTGATGTGGTGTGACCCTCACACGTCCTCCATGACACATGAATAGTTCGTGTTATTTATGTGTTACTGAGACTTCCCCTCCCTCTCACCTTCCTCGTTCCCCCTTCTGCCCTCCTCCACTTCCCCATTTTCTTCTCCCCTCTCCTCCCTTGCCACAACCTTCCGTTGTTTGTTCAACAGCACAATATTAATGGGACTTTCCGGCCGCAGCCTGCAAAAGTCATATAAGCATGTTTGACTGAATGCTAAAAAAAACTCTTGAGACTTTACCGCTAAGAATCGATTCTAGCTTTGCCAGTATTAGGTTACTAGTACAGTTGGTACCTTAGGCTCGTACTTCAGCCGATGCAGATTCAAAATAATTTTTTTCGTACAGGGTTTGGTTACATAATCATTCCATTTTTTTATAAGCTGTTTAACAAAGCTCTATTTTTGGTTGCATTTCAGTTTTGCTAAATAATTCAAAACTTGTTTGAGGTGCTGACTTCTTATCTACAGACTGCTACTTCTGCCGGAATTGGGATTTAGAGCTTTCAGTTAAGCTTACGTTTTCTCAATAGACATTAATCGCTGTAAATAATGTAAAGGAAAGAGGGAAATAACGCTGTCAACGAAAATTGTACACCAGAATAACGCAGCACAGCAAGCCACCTTTATGCACTTATGTTTCTTTTAAGTGACGTGACCCAGATTCGAACCGGTGAACCAGTCCATCTCCAGGTCAGTGGCGTAAAGCCTTTACCGATACGGCCATTTGTCCGGCGGCTTTTAAAGATAACTCACTGAACCCGTTACTAAGGTCACAAACGTGACCAGGACTTCACTCAACCGAATGTGCGGAGTCACGGGCAATGGAGGGGGAAACAAATCAAGTTACCAGTGGACAAGTGGCCATATCGGTAAAAGCGTTATGGCACTGATCTGGAGGTGGATCGGTTCGCTGATTCAAATGCGGGTCACGTCACTTGAATGAAATATATGTGCATATAGGTGGCTTACTTTATTTAGTTATTCTAGTGCATAATTTTCGCTGAAGGCTTATTTCCCACTTCTCTTTGATTTTCTCAATTTGGTACTATAAGCTAGACCTATGTATGCTGATGTTTTCGCTCCGTGCTGGCAAATTAAGATTGGCTTCACAGTACTTTAAATGATTGTCTTCTTTGTAAGTGGGTTAGGCCCAATTCAAAAGGATTTTTTTTAACATAGTTATGAACTTCTTTTCGCTATGATGTTGCATTGTCAAACTGCTACGCAAATTCCAATTACAATTTCAAATGTCTGAAACTGTGGGACAAATTGCAGTGCGATACCTCTCATTTTGAGCACTGCATGGACAGTGTACGAGGGCATCACTCCTACCTTCTTGTAGCTGAAGATGCCGCCAGGTATGAAAGGCTTTCCAAATTAAAATGCTCGTTAATCCAGTCTACACGTCTGATTTTAATACATCGTTAGCCTATATTTTTATAGATCTACTTAACAATGATTTATGTCTTTTATGTCAATACAAGTCTTGTCATAAATATAATTTTATTGCTTTTTAAAGGTATTACTCCTACCCGATGGCTATCTTGAATCTATAAATTCAGAGGATGTTTTTTTAACTAAACAACCCCAACGTATCCAACACAGAGACAAATGTTTGTTCATTTACCTCGCTATTATTGCCACTGATTTACCCTCACACATTTAACTACTCAACAATTTAAAAAAAAATTGGAGGCCTATGGTTAACAAACTCATAATTTTCTTCCTTCACATCTTGGATTTGAAATGTGAAGGAAGTCAAGTAAGCACAAAATACCGGCAACCGGCGTCTACAGTGGTTTGAAAACGACATAACAACAGGAAAACACACACAACCACCTGGCAGAAACACAACAAAGTTCCTTTGAATTTTCGGTGAAGTTAACACCCGTTCACCTTCTTCAGAAAAAATGTCAACACACAAAAAACGTCCGAAAACTACATGTCAAAAGTTCGCGAATTCCAGATTTCAAAAACACGGGCGTGGAGCTCCACGTACGTGTTTTTGAAATCTGGAATTCGCGAGGTCTGGGGGAGTGCTGCGATCTTCCCCAGTGGGGTGTGGGACAGATTCCCAGAAACTAACGTATTTTAGACTATTGGAACCGTTTATGGCCTCGGTTGAGTACTCTCTACACTTCAAATTGAAATTAACAAGATTACAAAAAAAAATATGCCTCCTCATAAACCCTAAAAGGTTTTTCATACAACTCGGAAACCACTCCCAGGATAAGCCACTGCACGATTCCATAGAAACAATTTGAAAAATACAAAAAAAAGTGAAAGCAAAAAGGCTTTAAGAAAGCTTGAAAAAAGCATTTTTGTTGGAAATGAAATACAAAGCAAAAAAGCGTAAAAAACCCATGTGGCAATCCTGATTTGAAGGTTTGGTGTTAAAACAACTAGCATGAATCTATTAAAAAAAAAGTGGTGGACAAGTTAGTTCCTGAGACTAAACTAATTGATGATCCAATTTAGAGCTGGCAATGATCCAACACGAACGTTTTGTCTCCTTCCTTATTACGTAACAAATCACAATGGCGTGACAGTACACAGACACGTAGTGTGACCCACTTACAGTATCAAATTTCCAAGAGGTGCTGGTGTGTTCCAACAGTCAAGTTCAATGCTAGAAATATGCAAGCAAGGATGAAAGCAAAAGTGAGGCGTTGCCATTGGTTTAAAGTGTGTTTAGGATTTTAAAGCTGTCGTGTGCCACGCAAATGCCGAAATAAGAAGAAACTTGCTGTAATTCCTGATAAAACAAATAATGCGGAATCACAGAAATATTACAAAAGAACATATCGTTGGATAAAAGGTCTGTTGCCTCAGGAAAAATTTAAATGACTGAAAATAAAAAGTAACGGAAAAATGCCTCAAGTTCTTAATTCCTGTAATTTTTTTTTATACATTTCTTGACTTGTAGAACATTTACAGTTCTGGGTTCAGACTGCGAAATTTAACATCAATAATTTTCTTGACTGCAAGTTAAAGAGTATTTAACAAAAACCGTACTAATACGAGTAACTGAAAACACAACATTAAAAATTGTCAATAGAATTGTCAATTTTTTAGAGAAACTTTCTGATAGCACTTCAATTTCATCACAGTTGCAAAAAAATTCTTGAGTTTTTAATAAAAAAAATCCTTGAAAAACTAGTACTGGGAAATCCCACACATAATACGCATAACCATAAAATGGAAAAAATTCGGATTGTTGTCTTGATATTTCGGTGATAAAACAAACTAGTGAACACTTGTGACATATAGTTTTCAGTCGTTAATTTTTTTTATCTTATGACGGTAAAGGAAGACAGCATAAACTGATTACTGGTATTTTCAGTACTGGGAAATCTTGGATTTTCAAGCGAAAGTCTGTACTAACAATTATTGGAAGCACACATGGCAAATCGTTGCTATTGCGCAAACATGATAAACTCTGAAGGTGCTTCAGGCCGAAGTCGTAGCGTCAGAAGGCGAGCAGGGCAATTTTGTTAGGTAATTCCTATCTTATATTCCTACAATTTTTTACATGCAACAATTGACAGGAGTATGAGGCATCACAGGGGCCTTTTCAACCGCAAAAACCTGGGACCTATGGTAAATTAAAAAAAATATTAAAAACGAAGTGCTGTCTGAAGTTATGCATGTTGTGGCATGGTGGTCTCAAATAAAGATCGAGAGTAAACACCCTGGTTATGGCATTTATGGAGATACTTGTTATTTACATGTGTTTTTTTTTTCGTTTTGTTACATCGTAATGATTTGCCTATTCATAAACCATAAAAAATAAAGTTTGATTGCCCTAACTTGATCGCTCCCCACCCCCTTCTGATCCGTTTTGTGTTGCAGTTGTCAGGTTGGGGAAAATTCCAAGCAGTTGTATTTAGCCCTCAATTACGTTAAAAAAAATTAATGATGGTACTATGCAGAAACTAAGGAATAAAAAACCAACAGCATATATCTAGGTTTAATCCTTTATAAAAGTATGCATAGGCTATTTAACTTGAACTTGAACTTACACCAACAAGAAGCTCAATAGCTTTTGGCGTTGGGAAGGAGTTTACCAGTTCTTGTAGTGGTACTGGTCTAAGACACCAGGCAAGTAGGCGTCTTTTGAAGCACAGGACAGAAGGTGCCTGTACAACATCAGCAGGGAGTCTGTTCCATAGGGAACAAACCCGGAATGGTAGGGAGAGTTGACGCACCCGCGAGTTACATCGTTGTTGAAAAAGCTTTTTCCCGTTGTTCCTGGTTGGTTGGCGCTCACTGAGTGTGAACCAGGTTGCTGCAATATTGCTTGCATCACGTGTAGGTAAAGATCAAGTCCCATCTTGATCTCCTGTAAAGCAGAGTTGGTAGTCGTAATACCTTCAGATGCTCTGTGTAAGGTAAGCCGTGGAGTTCGTTGACGACTTTGGTAGCACGTCGTTGTACCCTTTCGATTTTGTCTGCATCACCCTCATATCTAATCCACCAGGCTTGGTTGCCGTATTCCAGAGTAGTGCGTACAAGTGCGCAATAGAGCCGGAGGAAGGTTATTCTATCGGGGAACTGGAAATTTCTTTTACCGATTGCCAGTGCCTTGTATGCTTTGGAGACCACGTAGTTGATGTGCATTGAGAATGAGAGCTGGGAGTCAACGATGATCCCAAGGTCTTTTTGGCTGTTGCTTATTGCGATGGGGGAAGCACTTGGTGACACGGAGAAGTTAATTAAGTGATCGGAACCAAATGGGACAATGGCACACTTGGCTGCATTTAGAGACATTTTCATCCTGTCAACCCAGCTTGCGAAATTGTGGATGTCGTTTTGCAAAAGGTCCATTTTGTCATGGTTGGTAACTGCCGAGAAAATTTTAGTGTCATCTAGGAAAACACAGTGGTCGCTTTTCACTACTTCAGAAACGTCATCGATAAAAATAATGAAAAGTAATGGGCCAAAGACTGATCCTTGAATAGTTCCGCTCTCTACCTTCTGGGACGAGGAAATGAAGCCATCAATGACGGTGCATTGCTGTCTTCCTGTTAAGAAGTCTGCAATCCACTGGATGGTTTTGCCCCCGATGGTCAAAGTAGGCTGCTGCAACTGGGAGATGCTCGTCGACCCATTCCGTGACTCGGTCAAGAAAGTGCACAAGGTTGTGTACAGTAGAATAACCTGGCAATCCACCATACTGGTTAAGGTGAAGGAGCTTCTTATTAAGCAGGTGATCAAGTATATGTTTGCAAAGGATTTTTTCCAGTCCTTTGCAGAGGATACTGGTCAGGCTGATTGGGCGGTAGTTTGCAGGGTTGCTTCTGGATCCTGATTTATGTATAGGAGTGATGAAGGCTTGTTTCCAACCAGATGGTAGTTTGCCTTCACTGATGGACTTCTGAAAAATTAAAAGAACTGGAATTTTGATGACGTCTTCGATCTCTTTAAGGACCAGAGGAGGAAGCCCATCTGGTCCTGAATGAATCTTGAGGTTTTGAAAGAAGTTATTGATGTCATTTTCACTGATAATAATGTCATTTAGACTGGGTAAGTCGTCTGGCGGTGTTGGAAGGGTGAAGGGAATTGGGTTCGTGGTGTAGACGGATACGAAATAAGAATTCATCAGTTCGGCTTTAAGTTTCGAGTCACTGCCAATTTTGGTGGGTCCTTGTAAATCCTCGACGGGGCACGATTGTTTCTTGGAGCGGTTAACGAAGGACCAGAACTGTTTCGGGCTGTGTTTTGCAGCTTCCGCAATTTTTCTTTGGTAAGTTGCCCTGGCTGACCTTAAGGCCTTTGTAATTTGGTTACGGGCTACATTGTAGTTATCACGGTCGTCCCCATTTCCAGAGCGCTTGAAGTGGTCCCAAAGAGTGCGCTTGTTGTTGATAGCACTTTTGATATCTTTGTTTACCCATGGGTGGGTGTGCGATTTTTTCCCTTTAAGGTTGACAGCTGGGGTATTTTGCTCAATAGTGGATTTGACCGTAGTGTGGAAAGCGTCCAGGCCTCTTCCACATCGTGTCCTTCCATTTTGGTGTTAAGGTTGGCTTGTAGGAGATCATGGCGCATTCTTGCGAAGTTACCTTTTTTGTAGTTTAGCTTGGTTGGTGCAGTTAGGCGCTTGGTGGGGGATGACTGCATAAAAATGTTGACCCAGCAATGGTCGCTGTGACACAGAAAATCACTAACAGTGACATGGTATGTGGAGTTGTCAGTTTTTGTAGTCAGGACGAGGTCAAGCAGTCTTGGAGTTTGATTACCTCTGTATCTGGTGGGTTCTTGAACAAGTTGAGCCAAGTTACGGCTGGTGAAAAAATCAAGAAATGCTTGCTCCATGGATGAGTTGGAGGTGCCAGTCCCATTTTATTTACTGTAGAAAAAAAAGATGCTGCCGATTCTCCTTAGTGGAACCTCACAAAAGCAAATCGGACAGAGCTTAGGTCGTCCCGTAGATATCAGTGGCGTTGAGAAGGGAATTTGAATTGGATAAACCGACCACAACATCTATACTACTACTATTCCAAGGTCTTTATGTCGGTTACGTCACCTTTGTTTTAGAGCAACGAGCAAACTTCCGAAGAAGAACAGACAATTCTCCGAAACTTCACGTGAACTTTGACATTTTAGTGGTCTACTGAATTGTGGTACTGGTTTTGAAAGTGTGATTTGTAAGGCTGCACCGATACTTGATTGGATTGGATTGGATCTGCAAATTTTGCAGTTAACTCCGAAGCCGTTCGCAATTACGACATGCGGTTCGCAGCGTTTTGCTCAGGAAATCACCGAGTATCTTCCTAGCTACGTTTTATCCGTGGGTTATTATACATTTTTTTTTATTTTAGTAATTATTTTACTTTTGCAGAAAACTATACCTTTCATGAAAAAATGGGGATACAATTTTGGATGTCGGTATCGGTACCGGCAAAATTTTGAAAACCAGTTCGGTATCAGATTGGTAAATTTGGTATCGGGTGCAGCCTTAGTGAGTTGTGTTGCCAAGAATGTTATTTTCTTTACGCCACCACAGTGTGGAGCAGTAAAAAGCATGCCAGTACCGTGAATTGCCCTGGCAGCGCTACAGCACACAGGCCCTTCTAAAATGATTTAAGGTCAGAAATTATGCAATAAACTAGTAGCCGCCGCCCCCTTCTTTTTATTGAATTAATCATAACAGCTCATGGGCGTTTTGATACGTGATTTATGGTATCAGCAAACAGACGTTGCACACATAGGAAGACTAGGCAATTTTAATCTGCAACCCAAGTAGCACGAAATTACATTTCACACAATTGTTGTGCACATGATGTAACTACCTGTACAAATTGTCTTGAATTACATACATAACACTACAGTAGACACAAAAGTATAACAATTTCATTTTCTTTTCCCCCTAATGTCAAAATTCACTTGCATTTTGTTGCATTTAAGAGCACAAAAATACCTGTAAAAATAGGTTTGCAGCTTCCGGCACATTTCTCGTATCACACATCATGGATACAAAGAAAATGTCTTGAGTACAAAGTGAGACCTTTGGAAGTGAGCATATTTTCCTATATACGTTAATAATATCATAATTTACAACTGTACAAGTTGAACTACAAAAGTGATAGCTACGAGCATGCTAGATCTGTGACTACCAACCATCATGCAAATGGTTGTGACTAGCAACTAACGCAGCATGTGACTAGGCTAAAATAATACTGCAAGGACTAGGCTACTACGTTGTGCGGTATATCATCTCATTCACATAAAAATTACTACTAACTCAATGGCAGTGCCAGTAACAAAAGCAGAATTTTGTAAAAAAACTCTGGACCAACCCATAACATTAGAGTGGAGTGGTTGCAGTTACTTAATTTGCTCCAGCCAAATAATAACATTCACTTCAACCTTTCTATGCATTGGGCACCAATTTATGAACTCCTGTTTTAAAGAAGTTATTTTAAGAAATGTTCTATTAAACAGGGTTTCTAACAACCTGGAAAGCTCGTGGAATTTCAACAAAGTTTGACGCTCGGGAATTCTTAATTTTTTTCACAAAACACCAGGAAAATTCGGGAGGGGCGGGCCGCCCGAAGGAGGGACAAGGCAAAGAAAGACCATAAAGTATTTTCGAACTGGAGAAAGATACGTTTAGTTATCCTTACGTTTCAGATAATTGACACTAAAAGTTCATCATCGGGGCTACTCTTTTGCACTTGAGCCCGGCAAACAACAAGTTAAACTGGAAAAATGTGTGAAAAAGAATTTCCTAAAAGTTAAATAGCCTAGAAATTTACCTCAGCTATGCTGGAAAACTGAAGGAAATTCACTTAAGTAATTTGGTGGGAACCCCTTTAACTTAATGCAACTTTCTTTCAAATGCACTGAATGTTCAGTTATAACGTTAAGGAACCTTGTTTATAAAGGTCGATGTTCGTTTGCTGTTATTTTTTTTTACGCAAAAATAGGGTTGTTCTATTAATACGTAGAATAGTATAAAAGGAAAATCTAAGGTTGTGAGGAGAATAGTTGTAATTTGAGTCATGTAACGCAGGATTTGCAACAAAATAAGAGTATCAAGTTCAAGTACTTTGTGAACGTAAGTTTGTAAGGTCGTTTTTAATCTGTCAGCAGCATAATGACTAGTTATAGGCTACTAAGGTTCAGCCTGAATTCTTTTGAGTATCGCACAACTCGGGCAAACTTATTCACATCACTGGTTTCCATTTTGCTTGCGATTTTTTTTTCCAAAGTTTTGTTAAAAAAAATTCACCGATCATCCAAAACAGGAGAACCTGCAAGTTTTGACTAAATTATTCTGTAATTGAAAAAAAAAACTACCGTCTCAATGTGTATTACTGAAGTCATCTTTCGTGATAATGTTTGGTAACTTTCCACTTTCAATAGCATACAAAATTGCAAGAAACTACTGTCACATGATCACATCTTTGTATATGCCGTACAAAAAGTGTGACATAAAAACCTAAAGCAATAAAACCTGCCCTCGATCGAAGATTATTCAGTCTTTCCATGTCTCCACCTGGATTTCTCAAGGAAATGCCAGTATTATTGTAAAGACAATTTCGTCTACTGTACTTTAAATTACAAAGACTCATAACAATTACAATTACTATTTAAATCATTGAATAGTAGGATACACTACAGAAATTACGATTCAACAATGTTCCAAAACAATAACATACCGTTTGGTAAGGCATGGAGTCAAACTCGGCATCTTTGGTTTTCTTGAATAGTGTAGTAATTTAAAAACACAAAAACTAGAAATTTATGTTAATTGACCAAAAATTCAATGCAAATAGGCTAGCCACTTACAAGCACAAATGATCAACTAGCCTCTTACACAGGTCTCATTTCATTAACAATGCACGATACTACTACTGTACAGTATAATAAAATGAAAATAAAGTAATACGGGTGTAGAATACAACAAAATTGCACCATACACATGGCCGTAAAATGCACATCACTTGCTGCGATATAACTGTGTTGTCGGCATGCGACAACAATGCTACAGATTTTTACAATAATTGTGTTAAAACAACTGTTGGGTGATGCACATTACCAGTTGCAAAAAATAACAACTAAATTGATCACCCACTATCATTGGCAAGCACGTGAAAATAAAAATAGTTTGTGTACCGATTATGTTTAAACATCATCAAAATGAGAGACATGAACTAATTGCAGAAAAACTGTGACCCATTATTTTGTTCAATACTATCACAACAAGAATTAGCATTTTTAATTTTGTAAAAATGCGTCGTCAGTTCAACTGGTAAACATGTAACTTTTAAATGTTTACTTTATACATACCAACATCAACCTCATTGAAAAAGACAAAAACAACTCAACGATTCCAACACTAAAATCACGTTTGCATTACAATCTTATCTGCCTTGTTATTTGAACCAAATGTGCTTCAAATAAGTCTTTAAAAGACCTTCTATTCATCAATACAAGGAAAACAAATACTTAAAAAAACGAAACATCTAGCAAATCAATTATAAGGCTAATAAACTGTGTTACCAAAGAAACAGTGACTAGTGGAGGATGTGTAAAGACGTTCACGCGTTTACTGGTACAAAGCCAATAGTCTATACACTGATGCTAAAATGGTTTACAAACCTGGATTCCACAAAATACTGCAATGTAACCATGTTTGTACAGAAACAAATAGGCAAAGTGGACTAGACAAACCTAGCTAAGTGTTGAATAAATTTGTACGTTACTGTGATGAGACCACTACATAAAATTGTAAAACACTACCTCCAAAATACTGCAAGACACTACCAAAGTTGAGATTACCCGTGCAAGTCTTTTCCTTGAAAAGATATAGCACTGCACGATTGGCAGTTTCCACCGCGTAGCATTCCAGGGGTGGTGCGGGGCTTGAAAATTATGCCTCGCGAAAAGCGTAGTTAGTAAGGCTGATGCTGTTATTTGTTAGGGATGGGTCGGTTTCATTTTTTGACCTCGTTGTGGTTTCGGCTTTACATGCCTACAAAACTGCGGTTTCGGTATCGGTGTTTGCCCCCCTCTCTCACCCCACCAAATTTTTCTACCTTTATTTTTTAACAGCAGTATTTCTAGCTTCCAACTCTCGCTCCCGCTTTCACTTTCAACAGCGTCATTAATCATGGGCCTGACTGTGCCACCATTTTCCTCCATTTTCGTTTTTTACGACTAGGAGCTTTGCTGTCATTATAATCGAAAATGGTAATTATTAGAAAATTTAAAACAACAAATCAATCTTTGATTTTTCTAACACCGTACGAAAAACCGACAAAATCCGAATCGGTTTTCAGTAAAAACCCCTTAATTCGGTTTCGGTTACCGACCCATCCCCAATATTATTTTGTAGTATCGGTGGTAACTTTTCTCTGAAATAGCAATAATTTGGGAACCATTAGAGATAATGACATGCAGTTTCTAGTGAAGAAATCGCTTTATCTCCTTAGCCTACATAGATTTTAACTGCAGGTATGTACTCTGAATTACTGTATTTTAAATTAATAAACATTAGTCTTTTGAAAAAAAACTACACCAAATTACGTATTTGTTTCATAGTTAAGTTCTAAATTTTAAGATACCAGTATTTGCAAAAGTGCTGGAAAATATTTGAGAATGGTAACGGTATTGATACAACCTTAGTAGTTAGTAATACTGCACCTGTAAAACTTCAGGTTACGAGTTTACAGACAGCAATCATGTGTTGTTGTTGTCCAAGATAATAAATACTTTCATTGTTTTTCAAAAAACTGTTTTAAAGTACCTTTGTTTTGAAATTGTGCGTTTTGGATTGTCGATCTTTGAGTTTCAAAACAAATAAGTGGCAAAAATATCTAACCAAAGTTCAAATTTTAACAAGAGCACTGAACGTTTGTTTGCTTTAAGTGTTTGTTTAGGATTCCTATTCTTCACTTACAACAATCCTAAGTTTTACGAGTCCGGTTTTATAAGTTTTGCATAGTAACGCAAATATGCAAGGCACAGCAACTTTTATTCTTGTTTATTCTGCAATAAATGTGTTATGGTAAAAATATTAAAATTTAAACGAAATAAGCTAAAATTAAAGGGATGGGTTTTTAAGGAGTGTGAAAAAGTTTGGTTGCCTCAACTTTGAAATGAAGACGGGTCGGTCGGTAGAGCATTAATTTTTTTCATTAATACTTTTTTTAATAGTCATAGCCTACACATACTTTTTTTTCAGACTGGTCCAGTTTTCAGCAGTTTTTAAATTCCGTGATGTTTTCATTTACTGCCTAGACAGGGTTAAAACCCAAAATAATAAGACTGCTGATAGAGTATAGTGAAATCCGCATGTTTTAGCATTACCTAATAAAACATTGAATTAACGTGTCAAGACATGGATCTAAACCTTCAAATTGACAAAATCTTAAAATTTTCCGGTTGTGTCGTTGGTTGAGGGGGCCCCCCCCCCCGAGTGAAAAAACAGAACCCTACACTGCGTATGTCTGCAGACTCCCAGTTACCAATTTGATGTGGACTAGCAAGAATTTTTTGTATACTGCACCACAACACAAGATTGACATGATGTCATCACATCAGTTGGTTTTCATAAAGGAACCGTTTATTGTAGGTAGCATGCCGTTGCGACTTATCTCGCCCAGCTTTGCTGTTAGCCGACCGTTATTAAAACTACTTTCTGGTTACAATCGCTCAGGCTTAAAGTCCCGTTATTTAGTTATTGCTGAACTTATTTCGAAATGGTCAAAATTCAGAAATGGATAACAGAAGATATAATGGGCCAGTACGAATTAAATTAAAATTTCCTACAAACATTCAAGACCTAACTTTTAACTTACCGAAAAGCCCCAGATATTATATTGGGTTTGCAAACACATGAATTCACTTTCTGTCCTTGGAAAATACCTAGCAGCCACTTGTGTTGCCCTTATCATTCCTAAGTGCTTATCAGGGTCATGAACTTTCCGATTACTAAAGGAATGTCATCAAAATCTGTTTCAAAGGCTCACACTACTACTAACAGCAAGGTCCGTGATAAGCTATGTGGGGTTGCCATACAATGGAAAGTGTGGCGTGTTTACAATCACTAAATTTACTGTTAAGGAAGCACCGTCAATACAGATATTGTTATAAATTGGCACTAATTATCACTAATTGATAGTAGTGAACCGCACTAGCATGACTGATTTATAGGCCTACCATTATCTTGCATCAGCGAACAAGAATTAAGGCAGCAAGCTTAGATTTCAACCACTTCCTACGGAGACCAATTTATTTAACATTCAAAAACCCGCAACGTCGATGCTTCGAGTTCTAGCCTTCAAAACAGGGTTCCAATACATTGTTGTATTTAATGGGAAAAAAAAAAAGAATAGAAAATATATAATAGGCTACGTACACAAGATCGTCCATAAAAAACGCCAACGGCAGAAATTTGTCTCAAGTAGGCTTACGAAATATTTTTACACAAATTTCTGCCGTTGAATTTTTTCTGGTCTACCATGAGTATCACCCCGAAAACCATTTGTTACTAACTACTTTGTTCTTCAGATACAGAATTTTGAGTTTTTGGGCTCTACCGCAGTCGCCATTTTAGCAAGTAGTGCTCAAGTCCTCAAATTTCCCTCGCCATTTGGCAGTCAATGTAGGTGAAGGTTGCTGAGCTTAAGCCTATGTTTTAGATTTTACCAACGAATTTATCAGATAAAGGAGGCTTGAAATTTGCTGGTACAGGTTACATCTTCAAATTTGTCAATTTTCTTCATTATCGCCCACTTTTATATAGAAATGATGTATTGAAATGACACAATTTAAAACAGTTTTAGCGAAAATATAAATTTGTGTGCTGGGAGCCAGCTCAGCTTCAAATGTCTTGCCCTGTAATGTTGTTTTAGACTCACAATTACTTTGTAAACTGTAGGTTTAACTTTTTGCGGGTTAAATTAACTACATCCCGTGGGCTTTTAATGCACAATTTACGATATACTGTAACAATGGGATTTTACCGTAAAACTTTGAGGGGTATTGTGCTTTCCCATCGTTTTCAACGCAGTGTCTTTCACCCAAATGATGTTTGAAAACCATCCAACAGCCAACTGGGAAAGACACAGCAAATTGAAGACTCGCAGTAAAATCGCCTTTATTACGCCATGTACTGTATCCAAGTTGGAGGATCACACTTAATTATGAGCAGTAGAAATAACTAAAAAGATTGACTAGATCAACATAAAAGAAAAGGTAGCGCAAGTAATTTTACAATGCCAGTTAGGTTGTTTGAAGATTGTACGCAAGGCGAGTCTTCTAAAGATGGAATTGTACACAGTTCGAACAGGCGAGTAGAATGGCATTTAGCAAAGCAGCAGTGCAAAATCCAAGCAGGGTTTAAATACAACTTGATACGTTGTTTTCAGTGTACCAAGAATCCGGAAGGGGCAACTAGTGGAAATTCAAACTGTATGCAGAAACACAATTTTTTGTCAGCAAGCTGTCACAAATGTCAAGTCATTGTCCTAAACTATTGTAGGATAATATTGTAGTGCCTGTTATAAACGGAGAGGGTGGAGTATGACTAAGTGTTCGTAAAATTATTTTTTTGCTTAGTTCTTGTACATTTTCAAGCGAAGTTCTTTTAGCTAGGCCTAAATTATTTTTCTAACTTTTGTTTACGACGAAAATTTTTTTCCAAAATCAGTGGCCATTAAGCCTCGAGGCACTAAGCCTATAAAAACGAATTCATTAAAAAAAAAACCAACATTGCCAACATTGGTGTTACAATGGGGGGGTCTAAGTTGCTACAAAAAAAGTGTTAAATTGTGAACGCTCCCTTACGAAAAAGCTAGTAGGTAACAAGTGTTTGCCCTATCAAATCGTTTGTATCGTCAGAAAAGTGAGGCAGTATAGAAGACCAAACACTTGACGATTACCTTACACACAACAGGCCGCCATATTTTGGTTAAGTCTACACTGGCATTTTTAAGTTTGCCAAAGGGACAGGAATAACCGGGGCGATAAACTTGTGTACAGTAGATAACAGAAAATACAAAAGTTTTAAAGGTGTGGCACCAAGGCAGGTATTAATCAAGAGAGGGGAACTTTTTCTACGCGATGGACTCCCAAATGTTGGACGTATGCAGCTCGCGAAGATGTAGTGAGCTTACGCAATGCTTTGCGAGCGACATTGTCAATACGGTATTCATCAAAAGTGTGTGCAAGGTCCACACAAATAAAAAATTCACATTTTCAAGTTGTGTTTAGGTCTAACGATCTAGAAATGTCGTGGTGCTTACTTTGGAATTTGGGAATCATCTTCGTACACAGTATATGCACAATTTCAAATAAATAAAGATATCTGTACCAATA